>CAJVGC010000590.1:22789127-22997671 GCA_910822075.1 Senecio squalidus | reverse complement strand
TAGCTTTAGATGTTCCAATTACACAAAATTACAATAAACTTCCCGTATTAAGTGCAATATTCTACATAGATTACACAATCAAAACAAAACTTCCTCACAAATATATAATGTCGTGGAGATTGAATTCACAGTATAGTATGTTACACATAAACTGTATCTAAAGTTTTTTAAGCCGCACAAATTCACATTCACTTTTACTTTCGTTTGTGAACCTATTTTTGCAGTTTTTCAGTTGAGTTACTAAGAAGTTATACTTCCTAAACACTCAACCCTAACCATTCATATAGTTAGTTCCGTACCCAATGGGAGTTGCCATACCTCGTGGGCTCTATATACTAGGACCCGAGAAGTGGGACGCGACTCCCCTTCGCCCTAAATTTGGGACCAAAATATTATTGGCTTGATGAGCATTCAACTTGTTCTTACAAAACCATATAAGTCAATAAACATAACACCTGTTACACACAAATTTACAATATTGATTCCGTTACAATAACACTCATTACAGTCACCGGTGATCATAATCTCAATTCTCATCCACATCCACGTTCCAAGTTCCTATCTCTATTTGGCCATCTCCCATCCTTATCTATGTTGAGGAATGCTATTACATCCCCATCTTTGAGTTCATATAAGATCAAAGATTCTCACATCGATTCAAGGATTTTTTTTATTACAAATAAGCTTGACAGTAAAAGAGACCACAATACCAGCCCATTAAGTATTACATAATAGCCTATATGACTTATGTTTAAGCTATTAACAATGTGGATCAACTAATTTCATCAAATAAACTTGTATTCAGGTAGATAGAAGTCTAGGATTTATAGATCTTTTATCTACGGTACAATAAGTTAGGGAGTCCTATCCCCGGTAAAAATGTGACTTAAAATAAACCGAAACAAATAAGCAAGTATCTAAAAACAAACACCCCTAAAAATTCAAATCAACTCCCATTTCAAAGTTTTTCAAAAAATTCCCCCCTCTCTGTATCCTCTTTCACAATTCACACACACACACACACACACACACAGAGAAACGCAATGTCAAATTTGAAGCTGGTAATCGAGAAAGGGCCCCCGACAAGGCGAAACCCTAGAATACAATTCCAGGTCCGTAATCAAAAATCGGCCGTGTAGCGCGTGCAACACATTCGCAATCAAAGACGATGGTATCTACTCTAAACACATTTGCATTCGATTCGATAACGATAAATGGAATATTTCAGATCTAGATTCTTCAAACGGCACCGTTTTGAATGGTAAATCACTTGAACCTCTTCTTCCTTGTGGTCTTAATGATGGTGATTGTATCGGTGAGTTGACTCGATTGTTGTTAGGATTGAGAGTATTGTGTCGGAAAGTGATCGAAACACGCGGCCTAGACGGTTTGGGGAAATGTGGAGTTAATGATGAGGTAAAGAGTGAGTTAGGGTTAGGTGAGGATGGTTTGGGGAAAAGTGGTGTTGAAGGAGTGGAGAAGCGGAATGTACATGGTAGACCGAAAAAAATAGTTGAGGTTTCGATGGAAATGGTTTGAGTTGTAGGAGTAATCTCAGAAGTTCTAGAAAGGAAATTAGTGATAATTTGGATTTGGACGGAAATGATGCGAGGGAAGTGAAAAAGGTGGCTCGAGGAGGGCGGAAGAAGAAGGAAGTTTTGGTTCATGAAAGTTTACCAGAGGGAAAGGAAGTTGCAGAGGAGCTAGAAGAATCAGGGCAGGATGGTTTCGAGGCGGTTGGGGTTGATGACAGTTTACTACAGGGAAGGGAAAATGGTTCAGATGAGGGGTTGGTGAAAGCTGCTAGTGATCCTTAAGTGGCAAGAATTTGAGAAGATGACAGTAGGGGATTTTTTTGATTACTTGGAAGAGCAACTGCCTAAAGAGATACGCGAGGCGTCTGAGAAAATCATGTTAGAATTAGCAGACAAAACTCGTAAATGCTACGAGTTAAATGTCTTAGAACTATAATGGTAAACTTGCTACGGGCGAAGCTACTTTGGTATTACTCACTCTAACTTCAAACATATAGTTTTCTCATATGCTTTTGTCGGGCATCTGTTAGCTCTAGTTAGCAATGTATCCTGTTTTTTTGTCATCCAAGTCGTGTAACAAAAATCTAAAACACTGGTAGTAAAGGATGGTGTGTTAATATGTAGTAGCGATTGATGTTACGTTTAATTCATTACTAGCTTAAGCATCATGTTAGTCTAGTTTTGGAAGCTTTATTGAACGCGTATGTTTGGGATTATGAAAATATATGTGGATATTATCTTACAGCTTGTCTATGAAATCTTATTGCCTGACTTTGTTGCCTAAATAGGATTGCGTTCTAATTATCCAATGATTTAAACTGACTGGAGGGTTAAACTATTATGCTTCATCGATGCCGTCTCGTATTTTTTTTTATATACATATTAGTTGGTGAACTTGGTGATGTATGTATTAGATATTACTCGATGTACTGATTATTCTACCACCCAACTGATAAAACTGACCACGAACGATGTTAAATAACTAATGAAGCAGTACCACATTTTGATTGAATCACATTCGAGTAGTGAGTCAAATGATAAACAGAGTTATTTTTTCCTGACTGTTATATCCTTTGTGGAAGTATATTTTCAATTTGTTTCAAAGGAAGTATACATATATATTTTTTAATTCGTTTCACCTATAGGCAGAATGATCGTCAGGAATAGACTAATTTCACTGCCAGCCACATAAGAATGCCAGAGTGTTAAGTTCTCCCTCAGGACCTGACTAAAATGGCAATCCCTGAACATATTCAGCTAAAATGTTGTTTAAGTTTTCATTACGAGCTTGACTTTGAGAATTTCTTAACTTTTGAAACAGTCTATCAGTAAAATCGTCTCAGTTTTACTTTGGTTGCTCATATCTATAGATTTTTATTTAGTTTGAATAGCCTGCGAATTATTGAATCCTTCACTGGTGAAAATAAAAATAGAAAATCGCTCATCTGTCTTGGTTTTATTGTTCACACATTTACGAATCTTGCATGTTTCAAAAGCCTATGATGTAATGAAAATCTTAGAATCTGCTTTTGATTATAATATCTGAGCTCCCTATTATAGACCAGCGCCTACTCCATGTATCTTACATGCATCTCTTTGTTAGTGATGTTTCTGGTGGTCTATAAACCCATTTTGTCAGAAACTCGCACGCTATATCTATTATACAGCTGATTCTGACCCATTCTCTTCACACACACCAATTGTGTGTGATATACAATGCTTTCTAAAGCTTCTGCTAATTTTATAAACCGAAGAGTTCCTTTGGTAAACTTGATCATTGTGGACCTGCAATAAATAGCATATGATTCCATTATCTTTCTCAACAGGCAATCTTAGTGCGCATCACAAATGCCTTCAAAAAGCTTCATGTGACCCAGCAAATTTAGGTGCCTGTCTATTTAGTCTTAAATTATAGGACGATAAGATTACTATCAATTAAGTAAATTAGTCAAACCGAACTTGTTGATGGCATAAGAATCTAAGATACAATCATAGAATAACGAATTATTGTACTATTTCCAACTATGAAAAGAGTAGCATTTACCTTTTTCTTTTTGGAGTATAGTATAGAGTTAGGACTTAGGATTACCATAAGTTTTTATAATTAGCTTCATTTTTAATGAGTGATTAGAAATATGCGGCAACTAGTCATCTGCTAAAGATACACATTTAACTGTGTTAGTCTACAGTATTAAAAACACCTAAATACTCTTGGCATTAATAGTTTAATCGCGTACACGTAGTTTTATTAATCAATTTTGTTTGAACTGTAAGGTGTATAACAAAATATCATCACGTGGATCCCTTGTCTTGATTGTAATAACAGTTCCATCAATAAGGTATTGTGCTGATCATGAAGCTGATTCTTGCTCTCGATTTTCTCAAGAGTTTCGTATATACGAATGTCATATGTATTTATTACATTGATATCATAAAACATGAATGTTTATTAATTCTAATTTAAAACTTGCAGTAACGGCATATAAGTTCCATTGTCAAGGTTAAGTACGTATATCTTGTAAGTCTTTATAGGTAGGCAAGTCACTTAGTTTACGAACCTCTAGTCCGTCCTGATCTCTTGGCCACACTTAGGGGAATTGAGCTGTTTAGCTGCAAGTTCAATTTGAAGTATGTAATATAAGAAGCGGTAGATGAATAATCCACTGACTCCTGCATTCTGTGGGAGGTCAAACACGTCTTAAACTTGCAGAAATCAAAAGCAGGAGAAAAGGGTCAAAATAAGTCGAGTTGAAAAAGGGGATTTGACGTCGAACAGCCAGCAGTTCAAGAAACCAAGAGTATGTCCATCAAAGGAAGGTATGGAATGTAATTTTCTATTAGCCGTCTTATGATACATAATGTGTCTCATAAAACAAAAAACTGCAGCATTTGACTTGACATATTGTTTAGGTAAAATGTTTATATATGTTAAACATTGAACCTACCCTTCCATCAAAACAATTAACAGAAATTTGTTGATTCGAACAAGTACCATCCGTTTATTTGTACCAATTATGATGGGCAAACTAATTTATGCTCCAAAAAAGGAAATTGATACAAGTATATGTTGCAATTGACTTGCTTACTTATGAATAAGTTGGTTTGGGTTATATTTTAACTAGAAACAGCGTAAATTGGTCATATAAATAAATTCAGATGAAAAAGAAACGTTCGAACGAGTCAAAAGTCCCTAATATATATTTATAATGCATACAACCTCTTAATCGCTTTACAAAAAGCTTTAGCACATTTCTTAAATCATAAAGTTTATAATACTAATTTTATTTAACGCTTTTTTTATATACAAAAAGTAAATTAATGGACAAAAAACTTTTACGGGTCAACCAAACCTGAAGAGTCATGTAACAAAGATTACATGTTACGAGTGTTATGACCCGTTACCCAACCCACCTATATTACACTAACTCAACTTTTAAGAAACTAAGGGAGGGTTATAAAGCATCCCCAGATAGTGTTTGTTTCGGTTCACGTCAAGGAAACAGTGGACAAGCTTACTGATGATACTCTCCCATATTCTGCAAAACCGAAATGCGTTGATGCCCCATGGTCTCCCTCTAAGCAAACATTTTTTCTTTTCTTTTTGCATCTAAAAACAATATTTAGAACTTTAAAATTAATTTACCTTAGAACGTTGGACTGCATACGTTAAGCTGCAAATGTTAGATAACTCACTGGTTTGTGCATAGCAGTTAACCATAAAATAAATACCATAAAATAAATACCAGTAGTGACCCTTGTTCTACAAAATTAATAGTATTCATATCTGGTTCGCATAGGTGGTGAAATGGGCGAGTTAACGGGCTGGTTAAGGGTCAAAATGTGGTTGTGGTTCAATTGAATTAATTTTAGCACGTCAAGACACGATCGAGATTGTGCTAACTTATAAAATGTTTTTACATAGACAATCTTTATCTTTGATATATAATAAAAAAAAGGACCTTAAATGTCATATGAAAAAGTAATATTTGATTTCAATCGTTAGATCAGATTGATGATGTCATTAAAGACTATTTTAATTTTACACTCTCTTACAATATATAATTACATTCTCTTTTTTATTCTATCTCTACTGAAATAAAAAACATTATATTAATTTACTTATAAAATCTGTCAATTTGAACTATGTTTTACCATATTGTTATTCTAAAATCTTCTTATAAAAAAATATCAAAACATTGTATAAACGTAAAGGTTTATATGTTAACTATAAGAAACATGTGTATAAACATAAAGATATATATATGTTATTATATTTATAAAATTGTAAATCTACGTAAAAGTTATTGTCTAGGTTACACAAATATCTTTTTATTAGAGATTTTACCTTCAATCTCTGTTTTTGAGACAATTCATAAGCTTTGTTCTTAGTTTATGCTCAAAGCAAGAAGCCAATAATAATTTTGGTGGGGATTGTTATGTATTAATTTTTCCTGTGTGTTCTCATATGTCACAGTCGACCGATTAATCTTTACATATGATTCTTTGTAACAATCAAGCGGGCAGTTACACGAGTAAGTGGAGCGTTTAAAAGGACTCTTGAATATGTCAAGGCAATTACATGTAAATAAAATTAACTCCGACTAAACAACTAGGCAACACCTATTAGTTTAGCTTCAACAACATCTGTTGAACTGCTTCAAAAGTTTAGCTTTAGATGTTCCAATTACACAAAATTACAATAAACTTCCCGTATTAAGTGCAATTATTCTACATGAGATTACACAATCAAAACAAAACTTCCTCACAAATATAAATGTCGTGGAGATTGAATTCACAGTATAGTATGTTACACATAAATGTATCTAAAGTTTTTTAAGCCGCACAAATTCACATTCACTTTTACTTTCGTTTGTGAACCTATTTTTGCAGTTTTTCAGTTGAGTTACTAAGAAGTTATACTTCCTAAACATCAACCTAACCATTCATATAGTTAGTTCCGTACCCAATGGGAGTTGCCTCCATACCTCGTGGGCTCTATAACTAGGACCCGAGAATGGGACGCGACTCCCTTCGCCCTAAATTTTGGGACCAAAATATTATTGGCTTGATGAGCATTCAACTTGTTCTTACAAAACCATATAAAGTCAATAAACATAACACCTGTTACACACAAAATTTCAATATTGATTCCGTTACAATAACACTCATTACAGTCACCGGTGATCATAATCCTCATTCTCATCCACATCCACGTTCCAAGTTCCTATCTCTATTTGGCCATCTCCCATCCTTATCTATGTTGAGGAATGCTATTACATCCCCATCTTTGAGTTCATATAAGATCAAAGATTCTCACATCGATTCAAGGATTTTTTTTATTACAAATAAGCTTGACAGTAAAAGAGACCACAATACCAGCCCATTAAGTATTACATAATAGCCTTATATGACTTATGTTTAAGCTATTAACAATGTGGATCAACTAATTTCATCAAATAAACTTGTATTCAGGTAGATATGAAGTCTAGGATTTATAGATCTTTAATCTACGGTACAATAAGTTAGGGAGTCCTATCCCCGGTAAAATGTGACTTAAAAATAAACCGAAACAAATAAGCAAGTATCTAAAAACAAACACCCCTAAAAATTCAAATCAACTCCCATTTCAAAGTTTTTCAAAAAATTCCCCCCTCTCTGTATCCTCTTTCACAATTCACACACACACACACACACACACACACAGAGAAACGCAATGTCAAATTTGAAGCTGGTAATCGAGAAAGGGCCCCGACAAGGCGAAACCCTAGAATACAATTCCAGGTCCGTAATCAAAATCGGCCGTGTAGCGCGTGGCAACACATTCGCAATCAAAGACGATGGTATCTCCTCTAAACACATTTGCATTCGATTCGATAACGATAAATGGAATATTTCAGATCTAGATTCTTCAAACGGCACCGTTTTGAATGGTAAATCACTTGAACCTCTTCTTCCTTGTGGTCTTAATGATGGTGATTGTATTAAGATCGGTGAGTTGACTTCGATTGTTGTTAGGATTGAGAGTATTGTGTCGGAAAGTGATCGAAACACGCGGCCTAGACGGTTGGGGAAATGTGGAGTTAATGATGAGGTAAAGAGTGAGTTAGGGTTAGGTGAGGATGGTTTGGGGAAAAGTGGTGTTGAAGGAGTGGAGAAGCGGAATGTACATGGTAGACCGAAAAAAATAGTTGAGGTTTCGATGGAAAATGGTTTGAGTTGTAGGAGTAATCTCAGAAGTTCTAGAAAGGAAATTAGTGATAATTTGGATTTGGACGGAAATGATGCGAGGGAAGTGAAAAAGGTGGCTCGAGGAGGGCGGAAGAAGAAGGAAGTTTTGGTTCATGAAAGTTTACCAGAGGGAAAGGAAGTTGCAGAGGAGCTAGAAGAATCAGGGCAGGATGGTTTCGAGGCGGTTGGGGTTGATGACAGTTTACTACAGGGAAGGGAAAATGGTTCAGATGAGGGGTTGGTGAAAGCTGCTAGTGATCTTAAGTGGCAAGAATTTGAGAAGATGACAGTAGGGGATTTTTTTGATTACTTGGAAGAGCAACTGCCTAAAGAGATACGCGAGGCGTCTGAGAAAATCATGTTAGAATTAGCAGACAAAACTCGTAAATGCTACGAGTTAAATGTCTTAGAACTATAATGGTAAACTTGCTACGGGCGAAGCTACTTTGGTATTACTCACTCTAACTTCAAACATATAGTTTTCTCATATGCTTTTGTCGGGCATCTGTTAGCTCTAGTTAGCAATGTATCCTGTTTTTTTGTCATCCAAGTCGTGTAACAAAAATCTAAACACTGGTAGTAAAGGATGGTGTGTTAATATGTAGTAGCGATTGATGTTACGTTTAATTCATTACTAGCTTAAGCATCATGTTAGTCTAGTTTTGGAAGCTTTATTGAACGCGTATGTTTGGGATTATGAAAATATATGTGGATATTATCTTACAGCTTGTCTATGAAATCTTATTGCCTGACTTTGTTGTTGCCTAAATAGGATTGCGTTCTAATTATCCAATGATTTAAACTGACTGGAGGGTTAAACTATTATGCTTCATCGATGCCGTCTCGTATTTTTTTTTATATACATATTAGTTGGTGAACTTGGTGATGTATGTATTAGATATTACTCGATGTACTGATTATTCTACCACCCAACTGATAAAACTGACCACGAACGATGTTAAATAACTAATGAAGCAGTACCACATTTTGATTGAATCACATTCGAGTAGTGAGTCAAATGATAAACAGAGTTATTTTTTCCTGACTGTTATATCCTTTGTGGAAGTATATTTTCAATTTGTTTCAAAGGAAGTATACATATATATTTTTTAATTCGTTTCACCTATAGGCAGAATGATCGTCAGGAATAGACTAATTTCACTGCCAGCCACATAAGAATGCCAGAGTGTTAAGTTCTCCCTCAGGACCTGACTAAAATGGCAATCCCTGAACATATTCAGCTAAAATGTTGTTTAAGTTTCAGTCATTACGAGCTTGACTTTGAGAATTTCTTAACTTTTGAAACAGTCTATCAGTAAAATCGTCTCAGTTTTACTTTGGTTGCTCATATCTATAGATTTTTATTTAGTTTGAATAGCCTGCGAATTATTGAATCCTTCACTGGTGAAAATAAAAATAGAAAATCGCTCATCTGTCTTGGTTTTATTGTTCACACATTTACGAATCTTGCATGTTTCAAAAGCCTATGATGTAATGAAAATCTTAGAATCTGCTTTTGATTATAATATCTGAGCTCCCTATTATAGACCAGCGCCTACTCCATGTATCTTACATGCATCTCTTTGTTAGTGATGTTTCTGGTGGTCTATAAACCCATTTTGTCAGAAACTCGCACGCTATATCTATTATACAGCTGATTCTGACCCATTCTCTTCACACACACCAATTGTGTGTGATATACAATGCTTTCTAAAGCTTCTGCTAATTTTATAAACCGAAGAGTTTGATAGAAACTAAATAAATATGAATAGAGGTAGGCTAGCTTTTTTATTGATAGTGGCCCGATTCGAGAGGGGCAAGGTCTCCAATTACAAGAGAATAGAAATATGAGTAAACTATGATATTTCCAGTGATAAGCTAGCCTATTATTTATAATCCCTATTCTTAATACTAGAAATGGTAACTACTAGAATCACGGGTGGTAATTGCTCCCTTCTTCCTTTGATAAAGCCAGTTGTCATTTAATTGATTTGGTAATTGATTTGGTCCAGTGGATTCAGCCAATTCCCGAAAATAGACTTCAATTGCCCCATATTAGTAGCTGCGATCCGATTCTTTTTCCTGGAATACACCTTTAGCGGATCTTTTAGTGGATCTTTATCATTACTTCCCTCCCGGTAAAACGTCTTGTCCTCAAGACGGAAAGTAGGAAATTGCTCAGCTAGCAAATCATAAGTTTCCCATGTAGACTCTTCGATGGGGCGATTACACCAAGAAACCAGCAGTTCTAAGTTTGGGCGGCCCGCTTCATGAACCCAACGATGAGCGACGACAGAACTTGGTTGCCAGTCAATTTCCCAGTCTTTGGTGACGGGTAAAGGTACAGCCGGGGCTGAAGGAAAGGAGCCATGGGCAGGTTTAAGCATCGAGACGTGGAAGATCGGGTGAATTTTAGCTTCGGGTGGTAGTTCCAACTCATAAGCAACCGGGCCTACCGTTCGTTTAATACGATATGGGCCAAAAAATCTAGGGGAGAGCTTCTCGTATCGACGCTTAGCTAAACTTTTTTGACGGTAAGGTTGAATCTTCAAGAAGACATAATCCCCAACCTGAAACGTGAGTTCCCGTCGCTTCAAATTTGCTTGGTTTTTCATCCGATCTTGGGCCTTTTGGAGGTTTTGTCGTAGGAGCTTCAACATGTCATCCCTCTCAACTAATTGTTGTTCTACTTCTGCATTTTTGGTTTCCCCTGCAACATAAGGAAACAAAGAAGGAGGTTCTCTGCCATAAACAACATTAAATGGTGTTGTACCAGTGGATGTATGGTACCCAGTATTATATGAATATTCTGCCCACGGTAAGAAGGTACTCCATTTTGTTGGCTGTTCACTAGCGAAGCAGCGTAGATAAGCTTCTAAACAGCGATTTAGGACTTCCGTCTGACCGTCTGTTTGAGGATGGTAACTTGTGCTCAATTTCAGTTTGGTTTGACTTAATCGGAACAATTCTTGCCAAAAGTTACTAAGGAAAACAACGTCTCGGTCAGAAACGATAGAGCGGGGAAAACCATGTAATCGGATAATCTCTTTGCAGAATACAGCTGCTACCCCTTTAGCCGTGAATGGATGAGACAAACAAAGGAAATGGGCATATTTGCTTAGGCGATCCACCACGACTAAGATAGTGTCGACGCGGCTTGATGGAGGCAAACCAGTGATGAAGTCCATAGAAATATCCTCCCAAACTTGGTTTGGAATGGGTAAGGGCTGAAGCAAACCGGCGGGAGACAGAGTTTGGTATTTCTGCTGTTGACATATCACACATTGCTGTACAAAAACCCTCACATCCTGTTTCATCTTTAGCCAATAATAGCGAGAGGACAATCGCTTATAGGTTTTTAAAAAACCTCCATGACCACCGATTGGGGTATCATGTACTTCTTGCAACAGCTTAAGTCGGAGGGAAGATACTTCAGGAATTACCAAACGCCCCTGATAAAACAAAAGCTGATTTGCAAGAGAAAAATTAGTGACAGATGAAGGATCTTCGTTTAGTTTGCTAATCAGGTCTTTTGTAAATGGGTCGCTTTGCAAACCTGCTTTGATGTCCGCCACTTCAACACAATAAGGGACGATTAGTGTCAACAATTCTCCGGAATGAGGTCGTCGAGATAAAGCATCAGCCCCCTTGTTCTCTTTTCCTGCTTTGTGAATAATCGAAAAATCATAAGGCATCAATTTAAGTAGAAACCTTTGCTGCTCGGTAGTGGTAATGCGTTGTTCTAGTAAAAACTTCAAGGTATAATGATCAGTACGGATTAGAAAATGCCGACCAAGCAGGTAATGACTCCATTTTTGTACTGCCAGGACCAAAGCCAACAACTCCCTATCGTAAGCTGATTTAAATCGGTTGGATGGAGAAAACCCTTTGCTGAAATAGGCCACCGGATGGTCCTCTTGTGATAATATTGCTCCCACACCATCCGATGAAGCATCACATTCTATGATAAAAGGTTTCGAAAAATCGGGTAACCGTAGAACTGGAGTAGTTAACAAAGCCTTTTTTAAGTCGTTGAAGGCTTTAAGAGCCTCTTCTGACCAACTAAACCCATCCTTCTTGGTCAATCCAGTAAGTGGTCGAGCTATGACACCATAATTACGAACAAAGCGTCTGTAGTACCCCGTTAACCCGAGAAAACCTCTCACTTCCTTGACTGTAGCTGGTACTGGCCATGATTTTACCGCTGATATCTTTTCTTCTTCCACACTAACACCTTGGGAGCTGATCACGTGACCAAGGAATACCACCCGTTCTTGCCCAAAGCAACATTTCGATAGTTTGGCAAAAAATTGATTGTCATGGAGTAATTTTAAGGTCTGTTCCACATGAAACTTGTGTTGTTCCATATTTGAACTGTAAATCAAAATGTCATCAAAAAACACAAGTATAAAACGTCTTAAGTATGGACGAAATAAGTCGTTCATGATAGCCTGAAATGTGGATGGAGCATTAGTTAGACCAAAAGGCATGACCTTGAATTCGTAATGACCTGAATGAGTACGAAAGGCTGTTTTTTCGATATCCGGGGTTGCCACTCTGATTTGATAATAACCCGATCTCAAATCGAGTTTTGAGAATACGGTAGCACCATACAGTTCATCGAGTAATTCATCAATATTGGGAATAGGATATTTATCAGCTATAGTTACCTTGTTAAGGGCACGGTAATCTACGCACATCCGCCAAGAATTGTCCTTCTTCTTTACTAGTAATACGGGACTCGAAAAAGGACTGATGCTTCGTTGAATAAATCCAGCGGCCAGCAACTGTTCCACTTGTTTTTCTATCTCATCTTTTTGGGAGTGGGGATAACGGTAAGGTCGGATGTTGGGTGGAGTGGAGTTTGGCACAAGTGGGATTGAATGGTTTTGTGACCGAACAGGGGGTAACTGTTGTGGTTCTTCAAAGATGGTGGTGTACTGGTTGATAATAGGTTGTAGTGGGATCGGTATGCAAGGGATAGTTTCTGGTTCAATGGCTAGGTGTTGGAAACTGGATGATTTTTGAGGACCAGATGTTATGCCTTGAAGTTTATATCTCTTCCCATTAATTGAAAAAATCATGAATAATTCATTCCAGTTAGCTTGAACCGTATTTAACGTAGCTAACCATTGAATACCCAAAACTAGATCAGCTCCACCAAGAGAAAAAGAATGAAAATCTTGAGTGATCTTGAGGTCATTAATCTGCACAGAAAGATTTTTGCAGATTTGACCACATCGAATTATATCCCCATTACCGATTTGAACACCAAAAGACGTTATCGGTTGAGAAGCCAACTTGAGTTTATCCACCAATACATCATGGATTTTCATCGTGGTAGGATGTGACTTTCCCAGAATAGCATGTAAACTAATTTCAGCAGTTTCTTCTTGGTCTGAATCAAGAACAGTTAGATCCGTCGTCGGTGATTCCTCAACGTCTTCGTCAGCCTCTAGAACTTTGAAGGTACCGGTTTTGCAACGATGACCCGGTCCATATTTATCACCACATCTGAAACATTCCCCTTTTAGAAATCGACTTTGTTTCTCAGCTTCGAAAGTTCTGGAATTATTTTTTGATTGGATTGGTGTTTGGGCTGGAGTAAAAGTGGTCGGTTTGGGATCTGCCTGTGCAAATTTCGAATTTGAGGTCCAAGAGGCATTCTTTCCAGGTCGGTGAGAAGTTAGTTTAGATTCAAATTCTAAAGCCAGACTCATGGCGCTATAAACCGTACGAGGTTTGTGGATTCGTACATCGGATTTTAATTCATCTTTTAGGCCATTTAGGAATACTCCTAAAAGACAGTGGTCTGGCCAATTGGAAACCCGAGAGGATCTCTTAGCAAACTCCTGTCGATACTCTTGCACCGTACCTGTTTGTTTAATGCTACAGAGGAACTCATCCGGGTTTTGAAACTCTGCCGGGCCAAAATTCCTTGTCAACACTTGGGCCAGTTCTTCCCAGAAAGTGATCGGGTGATCATCCGACAACCATGAATAGAGGTCCAAGGCATCTCCCTCTAAGTGCATTGAAGCAATTTCCACCTTTTCTTCATCCGGTATTTGATAATACCTGAAATACTTTTCTGCTTTCAGCAACCATCCACGCGGGTCGCCGCTGCTAAAAGTTGGAAAATCAATCTTGTTGTAGGGTTTATGTGGCATTCGATTCTTCAAACTGGTTTCCCCTTCATCATACCTGCTTCCGTTGGATCGTTCCTTTTTCTTCAAAGCTGCTATATCTTCCTTCATCGTTTCAATTGACTCTAGTTTTGCCACTATGGCAGCCAATTGAGTGGCAATGGGATCGGGTGGGCTGTTGTCGTTATTCCGGGTTTGCACCATGTCGAATTCCCGGCAATGGAACCAAATGATAGAAACTAAATAAATATGAATAGAGGTAGGCTAGCTTTTTTATTGATAGTGGCCCGATTCGAGAGGGGCAAGGTCTCCAATTACAAGAGAATAGAAATATGAGTAAACTATGATATTTCCAGTGATAAGCTAGCCTATTATTTATAATCCCTATTCTTAATACTAGAAATGGTAACTACTAGAATCACGGGTGGTAATTGCTCCCTTCTTCCTTTGATAAAGCCAGTTGTCATTTAATTGATTTGGTAATTGATTTGGTCCAGTGGATTCAGCCAATTCCCGAAAATAGACTTCAATTGCCCCATATTAGTAGCTGCGATCCGATTCTTTTTCCTGGAATACACCTTTAGCGGATCTTTTAGTGGATCTTTATCAGAGTTCCTTTGGTAAACTTGATCATTGTGGACCTGCAATAAATAGCATATGATTCCATTATCTTTCTCAACAGGCAATCTTAGTGCGCATCACAAATGCCTTCAAAAAGCTTCATGTGACCCAGCAAATTTAGGTGCCTGTCTATTTAGTCTTAAATTATAGGACGATAAGATTACTATCAATTAAGTAAATTAGTCAAACCGAACTTGTTGATGGCATAAGAATCTAAGATACAATCATAGAATAACGAATTATTGTACTATTTCCAACTATGAAAAGAGTAGCATTTACCTTTTTCTTTTTGGAGTATAGTATAGAGTTAGGACTTAGGATTACCATAAGTTTTTATAATTAGCTTCATTTTTAATGAGTGATTAGAAATATGCGGCAACTAGTCATCTGCTAAAGATACACATTTAACTGTGTTAGTCTACAGTATTAAAAACACCTAAATACTCTTGGCATTAATAGTTTAATCGCGTACACGTAGTTTTATTAATCAATTTTGTTTGAACTGTAAGGTGTATAACAAAATATCATCACGTGGATCCCTTGTCTTGATTGTAATAACAGTTCCATCAATAAGGTATTGTGCTGATCATGAAGCTGATTCTTGCTCTCGATTTTCTCAAGAGTTTCGTATATACGAATGTCATATTTATTTATTACATTGATATCATAAAACATGAATGTTTATTAATTCTAATTTAAAACTTGCAGTAACGGCATATAAGTTCCATTGTCAAGGTTAAGTACGTATATCTTGTAAGTCTTTATAGGTAGGCAAGTCACTTAGTTTACGAACCTCTAGTCCGTCCTGATCTCTTGGCCACACTTAGGGGAATTGAGCTGTTTAGCTGCAAGTTCAATTTGAAGTATGTCATATAAGAAGTGGTAGATGAATAATCCACTGACTCCTGCATTCTGTGGGAGGTCAAACACGTCTTAAACTTGCAGAAATCAAAAGCAGCAGCAAAGGGTCAAAATAAGTCGAGTTGAAAAAGGGGATTTAACATCGAGCAGTTCAGGAAACCAAGAGTATGTCCATCAAAGGAAGGTATAGAATGTAATTTTCTATTAGCCGTCTTATGATACATAATGTGTCTCATAAAACAAAAAACTGCAGCATTTGACTTGACATATTGCTTAGGTAAAATTTTTATATATGTTGAACATTGAACCTACCCTTCCATCAAAACAATTAACAGAAGTTGTACCATCCGTTTATTTGTAACAATTATGATGGGCAAACTAATTTATGCTCCAAAAAAGGAAAGTGATACAAGTATATGTTGCAATTGACTTGCTTACTTATGAATTAGTTGGTTTGGGTTATATTTTAACTAGAAACAGCGTAAATTGGTCAAATAAATAAATTCAGATGAAAAAGAAACGTTATGTATTTATAATGCATACAACCTCTTAATCGCTCTACAAAAAGCTTTAGCGTATTTTATTAAATCATAAAGTTTATACTACTAATTTCATTTAACGCTTTTTTTATATATAAAAAGTAAATTAATGTACAAAAAACGTTTACGGGTCAACCAAACCTGAAGAGTCATAAACAAAGATTACATGGTACTAGTGTTATGAACCGTTACCCAACCCACCTATATTACACTAACTCAACTTTTAAGAAACTAAGGGAGGGTTATAGAGCATACACAGATAGTGTTTGTTTCGCTTCACGTCAAGGAAACATTGGACAAGCTTCATGATGATACTCTCCCATATTCTGCAAAACCGAAAAGCGTTGATGCCCCATGGTGTCCCTCTAAGCAAACATTTTTTCTTTTCTTTTTGCATCTAAAAACAATATTTAGAACTTTAAAATAAATTTACCTTAGAACGTTGGACTGCATACGTTAAGCTGCAAAAGTTAGATAACTCACTGGTTTGTGCGTAGCAGTTAACCATAAAATAAATACCAGTAGTGACCCTTGTTCTACAAAATTAATAGTATTCATATCTGATTTGCATAGGTGGTGAAATGGGCGAGTTAGACGGGCTGGTTAAGGGTCAAAATGTGGTTGTGGTTCAATTGAATTAATTTTAGCACGTCAAGACACGATAGAGATTGTGCTAACTTATAAAATGTTTTTACATATTTTCATTTTACACTTTGTTACAGTATATAATTACATTCTCTTTTTCTAGCTATCTCTACTGAAATAAAAAACATAATATTAATTTACTTATAAAATCTGTCAATTTGAACTATGGTTTACCATATTGTTATTCTAAAATCTCCTTATAAAAAATATCAAAACATGTGTATAAACGTAAAGGTTTATATGTTATTTTAACTATAAGAAACACGTGTATAAACATAAATGTATATATATATGTTATTATATGTATAAAATTGTCTTCTTATAATTACTTAAAATCTACGTAAACATAAAGTTATTTAAAATCTCAAACCCTTTTATTTATTTTTTATAGAGAAAAGAAAAGGTTAAAGTTTGAAAACTGAATATGGTAAGGTCAATTTTCCCCAAATAAGAATCTTGCATCACTAAAGCAAGACAGGGAAATAACATAGACAAAGTAGTTAAATATAAGTGTCATTTTAGTCCCCTTTCATACATGGATAAAGATGATTTTAAAAGTTATTTTCCAGAGATTAATACATAATGTTTTAAACATAAGCATTTTTAAGTGGTTCATTTTTTGTTTGTTTTAAGCTTTTAAACATAAATCTTAATGATTTTGTTTATGAAATCTCATTATCATTAGTTAAATTTAGGATATGTTTTATTAGATTGTAACCAGTTATCATCGTTTATATTCTATATATATTCCAATGTACGCATATACTTTCCTCACTAGGAGCATATAATACCAAATAAATTCACATTAACCTGTGATCTCTACTCATGCTTGGAAACAAAATGAATCCACCCACTTTTAGGCACATAAGCCAATGACGTCATCGAAGACGGATACCTTCTTAAAAACCTTTTTATTATTTACAAACAACTTTTTAATTTTTCTTTTCATGTTTCTTCTATTATTATAATTTTCTTGTCTCAACTTATGTCTAGGTATTTTTTTTTCTGTTGCAAAATAAATCTCCAAATACAACATGTAAAATTTAAAACATCAACCTATAATGAGACAAGAAAAAGAAGTTGTACCTATAAAAAGGTCAAAACCCTTTCAAATTACATACCATTTTTTGTAACAATTACAAATTTTATTTAAAATTGTATAAGTTTACATCATAATTATTAATTTATTATTATTAGTCAAATCAAAATTCAGATGAGGTTTAAAGATGTGATATTTGAAATCACCTTGGGAGGTGGTAGGGGTAGGGTGGACATTAATCTGAACCATACTCAGTGGAACTATAAAGTTTACTTGTAGCCTGCCTTCCTGCTGGCTAGCCTCTTTAGGGGGTCTATGAGGCGTGCCCCCTTTCTATTTCACATGAAACAAATAACAACCTCTAATAAAACACTTTAATTATTTCTACCATCATCACTCCACCACACCACAAAACTACATTTGATTCATTTCTTACCCTACCTAATACGGAGTACTTTGTTTGGTTTCTAATATACAATAATTCACATAATCTCTAAATCAGTGTGTCAACTTATATATCATGTTACTTTTTAATAAAGTTTAAAAACTTTATATTATGAAACTATTTAAGTTACTTTACGGTCTTTTTTTACATACCGTAACACACATGGTCTTGACAAAGCTTTTATGTAAAAAATATTACAAGATTCGTGTAACCTAAACGAAGGAAACTTATGGTTTCAATTTGATTGTCTCATTTGAGAATACTTGTAAAATGGACCGGAGTTTTTATTATGTTTATAGTACAAAAAGTGATAGTCATGTTAAGAGGTTACTTTAGTAACCTTTTCATGATTAATTAGTGACTATGTTAAGTTTGTTTTTACGATAACTACTTTATCTTTTTTCCCGAAGATTAAAGACAATTTTAACGTTTATTAGTACAACCAATTTAACTATAAATATCTGTTGCAAATACGTTGATAAGATAACTGCAATACACAAAATGACCTTAGTTGAGTTGTGAACATCAAAGTTGTTCCAACCTCGATAAGAGAAAAATTGTAAGAAATTTGTTTACTTGGATTTTCTAATTCAATTATGTAATATTGGTACATTTATTTTTTCTTAATATGCAGCATAACTTAGGTCCACTTCTAAATAAAATATATCGTTTTGGTTGAAAAATGAGACTTGCACGCTAAATAAATAATACTATAATTTTAATAATTATACTTAACGATAAAAGCAATATATGACTCAATGTTTTTTAAGTTAGCCATATGAATGAGATATTATATTCTATGAACCATGCACACCGTTACACTATTATTTTTATTTTCATGAAATTATTTTTTGAAATAAGTTTAGCTAAAAAATGTCACTAAACAACCGTTTAACACAAAATAAAATTTCATTTAAACTATTTTTATTGAGATTAAACAAGAGGATACCGCTAATAATAACTATTAATATATAACTACTACTTCATATAAACAATTATGAATGGTTTCGATAACCAAATTCATTATGGATGTGATTAAGAAACAAAGACAAGTAGTATATTTGGGAAAACTAATTGAAGGTATAGTTAAAAATAAGTGTTGTTTATATGATAACTTATGTTTTTGTTAAGAGTAAGAGATGTAGTTTTTACTTAAACAAAAAATTCAAAAAAATAGTTAAGACTTTTGTTAAAATTGTGTAGTAGGGTCGTTTAAGCTTGCAAACTTAGTGTACGGAATTCGGACTCGTTTAATAAGTAATTTCCATGTTATATTGAACCTCGGCTTAAATCAAACTTTTTACGTATCGAACTCGGCTAACTCACAAATAGCTCCGTCATTTACACCTCAAAAAAATATTATATCCTTTAATCAAAGTTATAAAAACCATGGTTTTTAAAACTATATAATTAAATAGAAATAATTCAAAAAATTCAACAACCGTTTCATACAAAAGTCAAAGAAGACATTTCCATTATATGAAATTCAGCATGAAATACTTTAATTAATTTGAAACAATAAATTAAGAAACCTTTAATTACAATGATTTCTAAAACAACATGAGTGAGTCAGACTTCTAGATTACATAAACCTCAATTCCCACAAACAAACAAAAAGTAAAACATTTTAAAAACCTGGAAAAAAAAAAGTTAAATTAATCTTGTTAAAAAAAGGTTGTCGATTGATAAATCATTACATTACAAGCATGCTCAGGCTTAATCACTTAAGCTTCAGTGGGTGCAGCTATTGAAAGCTGTTTCAACCATTCAAACGTTCGATGACGTGACACCGTCTGTTTCCTGTCGTTTCCGATCATCGTACTTTCCTTAGACCTCTGCAACATGTTTATGTTTTCTTCTTTTGTCGTTTTGCGCTTTTGAACTACTGTTTCTTTTATTGTACGTTCATTTGTAATTGATTCCACTGAAACAGAACATTTACACCCGGTACCAAAAAACAACCTTTGTTTCTTTTTTGTGTTTATCCTATGAGGATGTTTTTGATCTACGGTACTAGTCGTATTGCTGCTGCTGCTACTGCTGTTACTGTTATGGCTTCCGAATCGTTTGCTTCGGTTTTTTAGATCGGATAGCCCGATTTCTTGTGGCTTCACTAACCCGACTTGTAAGAAACTCCATAACGACGATGTTTTGTGGGTCGAATGTGAGAGTGTACGGAAACTTTGTGTTCGGATTTGTGGTGATGGACTCGGGTGAGAATGGAATTGGTTTCGGATTCTGTGCCCGTTTGATCGAGTTGTTCTCGGGTCGGTTAACGAAGCCGATCGGTTAATTATTCGAGTGTGGATAGATTGAGTGTCTAAACTAACCGAGTGGCGTAATGGAAGGATTTGACCTTGGAAAAATATGTCGTCCGCGTTACACATGTGTTCGGGTGACTTGTTTGCGGCTACGGGATTACAAGACCCGAATTCGAACTCTTCCTCATCATTTTTGTCATTGTCTTGTGTTTTTGAACTTGTGTCGAACTCGTTGTCGTGTGTTGGGAGATCGCAAAGCGATAACGTTTCTTCGTCCTCGTTTTCGTCTTCGAAACATTGGTTTTCATGGGAATTGAAATGAACCCAATTGTCTTTGCAACGAATTGTTGTCATGTTTTCTTGGAGTGAATTTTGTATGTTTTTTAGATATTGAAATAATTATGGGAAGTGTGATTTTTTATAGGGGTAGTGGAGACTGGAGAGTGAAAAAGAAAGCACAAATGATTATAGAATGGGGTATTTACATAAGTGGTCCTTTACTTTTACTTTTATCACTTCAGAAAGCTTAATACAAATGTAATAATTTCTTACAAATTATTTTGAAATGTTAGATATATTTGGTGGAATATAAACAAGATAAAAGAGACATATAAGTACTACTCCATGATATTGTCCATATATGCTTTACTTAAAAGAGACAAGAATATTTTTTTACTTTTTCACTTTATTGTTAAGTCACTTCATTTATACAACTACATATACATATGCATAGAAGCATAATCTAAAAGTTGCTTGGTAAAAACACCTTTGTTACATCATACATACATAAAAAAGATATTTGAATACTAAAAAGTGTAAAAAACAATAAACAACTTATGAACTTTATTATTTTAAATAATCAATATAAGTAAGTCATAAACTCAAGTTGCTGCTAATTTCTTATAATCAATCAGAATTGAAATTAATAGCTTTCTCAATTTCACGAAGCTAAAAAGTGTATCAAATAAGTTGATCCAAACGACCGAAAATATAAAATTTGCTTTCTCCTAAAGGAGACTCTACATTTTCTCTAAAATCAATAAGTTGTCAAATGACACTCCTGCGACAAAAAGTTTGCATGTCACTTAAGTTATAGGTTAAGGGTCAGTTTCGAAATATGAGGATTAAAATGTAAGGATTTTACAAGTTGGGTTAAAAGCCGCCGGCCTGCCGTTACCGGATTAACTTAAACCCCTAATGAACAAATGTTCCACTTTCATACAATCATCACCCACCCGTTTAAAAATTTAACTTGTAGTGATATAATATGATCCATGTTTTGTGGGCATAGGCCATCCCTATAATAATCTTATTATTTAATCATTATGATTTGCTAAACCAATATGTTGAATTAAAATTATATAACAATATAAAACGCTTAAAATTGATTTTTTTTTATCAAATAGCTTGTAGTTTACGTGTATTTATAAGATAATGTTAAATAAAAGGGTTTTGTTAAACATAACATCTCATGCTATGTTTAATATAACATTACATGCATAAATTTATTATATACTTAAAAAACCGATTCCTACATTTCAGATAACTACCTCTATATTTAAGGTGTACTATCTTTCAATGTGTGTCTAAATAAAAACACATTTTCAAGTAGTTGGAATTTACTTAAAATGCTTATGGTATAAAAACCCTTTTATGGAAATTCATACATGGTAAAAGCTTTATTACCCATGTAGAGTTACTTTAAAAATAACTTGGTTATTCTTTTTAATCGATCTAATTTTTTTAGAGAAGTGATACACAAGTCTAAATAACATAAGCTTAAATATGTCTAATTCATACAAAACATGGCACACGTATTTTTAGTACTTATCTTTTATTATACCAACCAATTATTTATTTAACCACCCAATCATAATTTTAGACCTATTTGTAGTCTTATGTAATTAGACATATCAATCATTTTCCTTTTTTTATTCTTTAGTGGATTATCATGATAATGTCCCATGATAATCTATATTACATATAAAGCATTTGGAGTGCTTTTCTTAATATTGAAAAATTAAGAAGGAAATGACGAAAATGTCATTCATTTTATTGTTGTTATTAATTTGACAACCCAAGTTTTCCTAAAAATTAATAAACTTTCCAAAACAAATTTATCTTTATTCCCTAAATATTTAAATTCAATTTAAGCATAAATTTAAATTTAGAGTAATTTTCTATGTATGAATCTAATTCACGTAACGAAATAATATACATTAATATAATTTTATCGCTAATAAGTTAATTTTCAGCTAAGTCGTACGGGTTTTATGCTAGTAATAATAATAAGAACAGAAACTAACATTTTAAATCTTGTTTATTGGTCTACTAAAAATGTCATAGAATTTTTGTGATATTCATACTTACTATGTGAAAAAACAGATTTTGTACCACTACCTTAAGAATAAAGTATTACTAAAAGTTCATATCGAAAAGATACTCAGTGGCTGAATAATGAATTAAGAATTATGTGAAATAATTATTGTAGTAAATTTAGTATGTGAAATTAACAATGGATAAATAATTACCTTCCTTTTTAGGCATTAATCTTTTTATGGAAAATTGGAAATAAGCTAAAAAGAAGGGGTGCCCTATTTCTTGTTTTATGTAGGTTGTTAGAGTTGTTTCTAAAATACTTTTTTTTTGCTCAAATGTGCAAGCAAAACTCATAATTATTTTTTGGATTGATCACTTATTTTCTAGGTCGATAAAATATCTTTTACATTAAAGTCGGCAGCGTTGAAAATCGAACTTGTAATCTCACGGCTTTAGTAAAAATTTATCCAATATTCAAATTATCAGCATGTCTTGAAAGTTTTTCGTTGTTCCGAATATCGTACCGAAATGTATCGGTCATACGGTCCGAAAAAAAGACGCAATAAACCAATATTTGTGGTACCGAATGTCGAATTTCTGAAGGTGATACCGGATACCAAACATTTGTATTCAGCCGATATCGATTGGGACTGATACATGTTCGTTTGGTGTGGCTACTTTTTTACTCGAAGAAATGGTTAAAAGTGATTATTAAACATAACTATTTTCATATAAAAAGAAAAGAAAAATAACTTGTTTCTGTTTATAACATGTGTATTTTTCACAATTATTTTTCTTATTTGAAAATTCTTAATATGAACTGGCATATGAAAATGACAAATTGTATTCATTTAAGTGAACTTGTTTCCTAAAGGCTATGGCACAAACTAAAAAGGCATTATTTATTTTGGTGTTTTAATCAGGATTGATCACAAAAACGAAAAATTAAATTAAAATTAAAATAAGCGAATCAAAAACATAGAAGGAAAACAAAAATCGACCTTTCAGTTTTTTATCTATGAAAAACATAAATATATGGTTGGTTTTTTGTTTTACTCTAAAAATCGAACTTAGATAATCCAACTGAACCGTTTATAGTGTAAAATATGTTTATACATATTTTTTAAGCTAAAATCAAACAAACTATCATAACCTAATAATAATAAATTATTATGTAAAAATTATATTTAATTATTAAAATAACCCGTATAACATTTTGATTATTAAGTAGAACTATTAAAAGTCAAACTATAAACCAAATTTGAGCTAAACTTGAACACAAAAACCAAACCTATATAACATCGAACCGAATGACTCTTAACCTTTTCGAACCAATATATTTTACTCACTTGAAAAGATCAATTACCCTTTTAATTAATATTTATTGTATTTTAACGCACGAGATTGTGTTTGAAACTGAACATATTCAAAAGTTCAAAATTTAAAAATTCAAAATGTAGTTAACGAATTTAATGGAGGTCAAACAACAACTTAAAATAGACTAGTAATTATGTTGCTGTCATTGAGTGCGATGTCTTGAACTTTTAATCCCCTAGCCACTTTTGGTCAAATGTTCTAAATACTAAATAGTACATATAAATGACGAACTATATATTCATGATTTAGAAGACTTGTATCTTTTGTTTTCTCGGTGTTTTCGTTTTGTTTACTGTTTTTGGGGCGCTACTTATAGCAACGAAGTCAAACATGGCTATACTCAAAGACGTAACACAAATACACAACAGGTCACTTAATTTTGGACATCAACTTGGAAGTTTTCGAGAGCTACTAACGCTTACCAAATACATATACATATCTTTTTTTAGAAAGACATATACAAAGTACACGGTAATTCTCATTTTTTTCTTTTACAAAACTTAAACCTATAATATGTTGGTTAGTAGGATACTCACAGATACCCCTAGGCTAAAACATTAGTTATGATTATTTGTATCTCATTACATGAAATTGTACATTAGCCCAAATTTAATGAACCTTAACAATTTCCAACTTTCCAGATCAACTATGCCTAACCTTTACGATTTCTTGTTGTCGAATTAAAAACAACTTAACGTGATTAAATGTCAATGATAATCGGGACAGGGGTTGCTATGTAGGAGTAGTTTTTTTTAGGCATCTTTAAATATGTGACGATGACATGATAAATAGCAATAAAAGCTCATCAAAATACGTAAATCAAATATATATTTTTTAAACGTCAAAACTAACTAAACTAACTAACAAACTGATAATATGATTACAACCCCTTACCTCTAGGTCAACAAACTAATACCGTTGGGGCGCCAAGAACGTAAATGTATAAACTTTGTAAGGTATCGATCATGTAATTTTTTACAAACCAATGACGTATAACTTTCTACACAAACGACTTCAATTCAACACGAGAACAACAATACCACATACATCCGTACACCGATGAATGTATGTTTTGGCAAAATCAGAAAAGAGTAGAGGGATCGATGTAGGGGAGGTGATGCATGTGAAATTTGATGGGAGAGGTTGGCAAGAAGGATGTCTTTAATGTTGTATCATGGGACGCTTGTGAAGAAGAAAAAGACCTTCCTATAGATGATTAATTTCTTTTTTATTTCATCAATTTATTGTTATGTTAGAACCAGCCTGTTTCTATAACCTAGTATTAATTGTTCTTCTTATATACCACACAACATAAAAGTGGATTTCATGTGACTCAACAATGCTTTTAGCATGTTTTCGAAACGAATTTTTCAATATGGTTACATAGTTACATAACAAGGTTACAATGATGTATGTGTTTGGGAACAATGATAATTGATAAAACAATTTAGATAATATTATAAATCGTGTATAAATATTTTTGTACCTTAGTTTTATAGTCTTATTATGTCTTTAGGTTTCACGAAATCAAAAATGAATAATTGTTGGTGATTTTAGTGTCATCGACCATATTATTGTTGTTGTGACTTACTTTAAGACCAAAAGAAAAACTAGTTAAGCTTACTTACACGATGAAGATGGTAAATTTGGCTTTACGCCGTAAGGGTGAATTGATGTTCGTTGACCGAACATCCTTTACTTCGTAAACCTTTGGCCCTTTACGCCGTCGTAATCCGAAATTCTTTACGCCGTGCCGTAAAGGTGGTCTGAATTAATAAAATGTGGTTTTAGTTAAGTGTCGTTAATGTGTTATTCTAGCTATACGATTAGTGTTACTAATTCAGTTTAAGATTTGAATTAGTCGTAATCCTTTATTTTGAGGTTGATCAAAATTGTATCATAGTGCGAATAAATGTTACCTTAAATAGGATTACGGTTGAGATTATTTCGGAGAAGAAACTTAAGATTTAAGCAAATTCAAGGTGAGTATAATATGAGTTTTGTTAAACCGAGCATTATGACAAAACGATGTTAAAATATTAAAAAGATGTTTATAAGCAGTATTTTTATCAATTATTGATAACCCAATACAAGATAACTTGTTTTATTAAAATGAGTAGTTGTAGCTACTCGTGTTCGGTTTAGTGTATATTGTGATGAAATGCACTAACGTTTAATTATATATGTTATATAATTGTTATTCTTGTTATTTATTTTATGCATTATAAGGAGTGTGCCTTATTTTTGCATAAGAGGCCTTTTGGCTTGATTTCGGGTAGTGTAAGTGCTCGTAGATATGTGTTGACGAGACCTAGTACCATTAACTACGTGTCAAGTGCTAGAAGTTAAAGATGTCTGCGGGGAATTCTAGACCTCTTTACCACACGAGGTATTGGGACATGATCTCATACTGGAGTGATGTCTGACTATTAAGATGTGTCAACCGGGGACATCACGTGGGAGTTGGGAGGTGTAATAAGATGAAACACCGTGGAACTCTCCTTAACGACAATGCATTAATTTGCAAAGTCGGAGTAGTGAAAGCTTATATTTCGGGTTATTATAAAGATTGAGAATGACGCCCCAATGCTTATAATAACATGCATAAATGGGTGAGTAGCGAACGGGGTAATAACCCTAGGGCATAAGAGGGACTCTATTATTGTGAACTTTTAGGGCTTGATAGACGCTAGTAAACTTATAGTTGATCATTGAACTTATATGAATTTGATTTGTGAGATATTCATATATATTTTAATGATTGTTTAATACATACTTACGAGGTTGTGGGTATGATTTGGGTTAGTAAAGACAAACTACATTTCTTTATAAATCGTGTTTACTAATATTATTGTCTCATAGCAACACTAATACTCTTTTTCCAAATCTGTATTTTGCTCGTAGGTTGCCTAGCTGCTTGTGAATAGAAGTTATTTGGGATAGCTTTGTAATCCCCTGCTTTTGGAACAACTGTATGTTATAATATTTGTAATACATTTTTAAATTTTAACGTAACGTATGGAAGTAATAATAAAGAAAAGAAAAAGGTAAAAAACATAAGGAAATGAGATAAATAGAAGTATTGATTAAAAAGTAAAGAAAAATATTGTTGGATAGTGGGGGTTGATCTATTGACTTCTCATTTACAAAGGAAAAATGTTAACCATTACCATTCACTAGAGATTTAGTTTGAAAATTAAGTACATAAGTAATTTACTTTCACCAAAATGTTCATATATATAAGACAAGGAGTTCGTGATCACATAAATATTCAATTGGGAAGAAGGATTTCACTTAACTCACAAGAGAAAATTCTTAGACGAGACTCGAATCCAAGACCTTTTCTTTATTAGAAAAATAGTTTACCACATAAACAGAACCCTTAGATCTTAAAATCATATAGCATTAACAAATTCATAAAAAACATTATAATAAATAACTTGTCGATTGCTTTAGATTTTAGTAGGTCAATTGGCATAAATAAAATATTCGAGCAAAGCCGATTTTTAAACGTCATATTTGTTAAACAAATCTCGTTTTTGTTCCTGCAACTCCATTATATTATATATATATATAAAAGAAAAAACTATTATAAAATTATATTATATAAAGTTTTATTTGATAGATTTCACAATAAAATATAGTCACGTCACTAATCACTATTGTTACGTAAATAAATTTTTATATTACTTTTACCGAATCCATGATACAAGGTGATTTCATGAATCTGACCTTTCATGGGAGTTGACTATTGTTCCTTGATTTCCACTTGTGCTCATTCATGAATCTATTGGTTCATACAGTGTCAACTGTTATGTTCTTTCTTATATATAAACTCTGTTAGCGAACAAATTAGTTTATTAATCGAGAGAAGCTCATACTTATGGAGGTCAAATCGGATCTTCTTTTTTTTTTTTTATCTAAACGTCAAGTTGCGTTTAGAAAGTAGAGATTAACATAATCTATATTCTCATTTTCTTTAGTGACTCTTTGCATCAGTAAATGTCCCAAAATAATTCAAACTTGATACAATTTCAAATTGTAAAAGTTTTAAAACATACACTGATACACAAATATTTGTTTATACTTTTGATAATGCATTTGAAACGAGTAGTCATAATAGAAGGGAGAGCCGATTTATTTGCGTCAAATTAATTTTGAAACACGATACCGACATAAAAGGGGGTCTTTTGTTGGAGAAAATAATAAGAAAACTGTTTAATATAAATTCTAAATAAAACTTAATTAGTTGATTCAAATTATGTAAAATGGGGTATTATTATGAACTGTTTCTTTCAAGAACAAAACCAAACATCATACATTAAAAACAAACAGAATGTTCTTTAATCATCACTAGTTTGCTTTTCAAGTGACAAAAGATAGAATTAAAAGATAAATATTCCGAATATTACAAGTGGTTCTAACCGGACTCTATTCCTTGCTACCGGTGTCGAGATACTAGATTTGAAGAGACATTTAAGTGTTTGGGATTGCGTTTGCAAATCAATAATCTGAATACCGCCTTTCCAAAGCGCAAATAATCACTCTTTTGAGTGGTGTGGATGAAACTGTAAATCTGATTTGATTTTTGGATGAAATAATCACCTTAATTTGCAATCCCTAAAGACTTTTCTATGAATTATTAAAAAGTTGGCCTACCTGCGGTTAAAATCCTTTGGTTCATGCTTAATTCTCCGTTCAATAGTTTAACGTCTACCAATTCTATCTTTCAAATATCACTTTCGCTTCCATCTATCGTTTTATCATCAGCAACAAACCAAAAACTTCAAACTTCAACAACAGATTCCTTTGACAAATTTTTCACTAGAGATATATAAACCGTATCAGATAAATGACCATTTTTCTTGAGTAACTTAATAATTTCCTCAGCTTCATCTAAATTCCCCTTACGGTTCAAGTAATCTAAACATGCAGACAGAGTGCCGGTGTCCACTGTCCACCCCGCAAGACCACCCAAAATAGATTTCCTCGTTGCCTCCACGGCCTTTTCCATTTCATCATTTTTAGCATAACCCAATGCCATACGAGACCATGATGATGCATTAGGCTCGTTTCCATTCTCTATCAGCTTTTTTATTAACGATTCGGCTTTTTCAAGGAGACCCCTTTTGCAGTAAGCGGTAATGAGAAGATTTGGAACTTGAAAATCAAAGAATGTATATTTTGCTTCCCACTCCTCGTATATTTTCTCAACGTCATCAATACAATCCAGCTTAGCGAGTGCACTCATCAAACAAAGATAACCGTGATTGAAGAACTTCCCAAGATTCTTGTAATGGTTCCATATACGATAAACATCGTCTTTTCGTCCTGTGCTAGCATAAAGAGTGAGTAGGGTCTCGTAAGCTGGCTTCCTCTGACTAGGTCGTATGAGGTACTCAGATTTTTTTAAACAAGTCAACGCCTTTACCGTATCACCAGCTTTTAAGTACCCGTGTGCAACTGTTGTGTATGCATGCCATTCCATTTGCACCTCCGGATCAGCTTCCATTTTCAATAAGAGTTTCTCCATATTCTTTATTTCTAAATTTTTTGCGTACGCATTCAATCTAATACAATAAGTGAACTTATCGATATGAATGCCTTTTTGTTCCATTTCTTCCATTAAAAGGTCAAGCTTGTCGTATTCTAAAGTAACAGAATAGAGTTTCATCATAACATTGTAAGTCAACGAGCTTGAATAACCCATATCTCTCATCTTCTGCATAGTCTCTTCTGCTTTCGCTACCAATTTTGCATTCGCGTAGCCGTTTAAAAGGGCGCCATAAACCTGCCAGACCTTTGAAGCATCTGGAATTTTATCAAAGTAGTCCTCGGCTTTTTTTATACCGTAAACCTTTGATATCAAATCCAGCTTAACAGAAACATCTTTATGTGAAATATCAAGATACGGTTTGTCATGCATCCATTCGCATATCTGTAACAAAAAAAGAAAGAGATATAATGCCGATTTTACTTATTTAGCATTAGTTTTATGTACCTAAAAACCTAACTAAAAGTCACCCATTGTTCGAATTCAGTTCAATGGTTGTATTTAGACTTTTTTCTTTATATTTTTTTTTCTCATATAAAAGCATGAATATTTGCGTGTGTGTTCTCTTTTTATTCTATTGGCTATATAAGCTTTAGGTTTTTGACATACATTTGTTTGAACAAAACTTAAACTCACGTGTTCGGTTTTTTTGCTCTGCACATTTCAGTTCCTCTTAAAAATAACTGCATTGGAAAGACGAATACTGAAGCAGATCTGATAAAACAAAGATTACCAACATGAATAGAGGATAACGTGTTTTTCTTATGTTTTAAGAAACTTTTGACCTCTTGTTTATGTTTTCTGGGTTGTTTGTTTTAGCTTACTCTTGAGCTAATGAGCTTATTTGCTTCGCCTTATTTTTCATAACCCATTTTTTCATATTGCTCGCAATGTTGTAACACGTGAAGCTCAATTGGAGACATCTTTTAGTCATTTATGCTTTTCGAATAAAACTATAAATCAATCATTTTAAAATCCAGATTAATCTTAGTGAGTTGTCCGTTACACACAGCCTTAGAAGTACCATACTATAGAAGCAAATAAACTGAATACGTATGGTTCACATTGTAATATAAGCAGGTCGTATGTTTAGTCAAACAATATTGATTCAAAGAGTTAAGCAACAGAAGCCCGAGATTCATTGGAAAATAGTGGGAGAACAGCTAGCTAGTAATGTGTTGGCAAAGTAAAGGGTATTTATCCGAGGGGCTTTCAAGATTTTCCTTGCATGGTTCATGTTTTTCTAGGATTGGCAAAACTGGGGTCGGAGCCAAAAAAATTTCACGTGGGTGCAAACTAAAGCGAAGTGGATATATTTTCATTGTTTATTTAGTGGGGCAACTGCCTACTATGCCCCGTCCATGGCTCCGCCCCATGGTCGGGGTAACTGCCTAAACCGACGACACGGCTGTATATGTTAATTCCTATGAACAATTTTATGTTTAAAGTGATGAGAGTAGTGTATGTAAAAAGAATAGAACCTGGAGCGCGTGTTTATATCGGCCGAATTTACGGAGCTGCTTAATGATCTTGTGCAAATCATTTTGATCGACGGGTTTTCCTTCTCCAACTACCCATTCGTCTAGAACAGGGACCACCGATGGTTCTCGAAAACCGACTATTTTATGATACAGAGTTGGTTTAGGGTTTAGGGTTTCTGTTGAGTATCGAAAAACCCCACTGCACGCTCTCTTCAATAACATCATCATCCGTCAATTCATCGTTAACGGCGCTGTGTTTTTGGGTGTTTGTTTTAGCTTTACCTTATTTACCTCCTATTCAATTTCCAAACATACATTGCTAATCGTGCCTTTTATTGTTTTTTAATATTTGGGCTTTTCGGTTAGTGGGCTGTTTACCCGGTTATGGGCTTTGGGCCCATTTTTTTGGGCTGTTTTTTTTTTTTTTTCCAATGTTTGTTTTTGTTGAAGTTGACACGTTAGTTGCTTAGGTGTATTTTTTTTTCTAAATTTATATTTAAAGTTTTGATTTTTGTCACTTTTGGTGCGATTGTTTTAGCTTATTGTTGGGTTACGAGCTTATTTGGTTTGTTTTAGCCTAAATAGACTATCACTAATCCGAAAACAGTAGACACTGGGACATTTGAGATTTCTTAATTGATTCCCATCATGATTGAGGCCCTCCTGGCAATAAGTTACGTTTCTTAAAAAAACTTACAAATTAAAACAACCAAGTATTTTTAAATCTTTGATTCTCTTATTGCATTTTAAGTTTTAGCTCAGGTTCCCTTTTCCGGATTTCAGTGGATTACCTAGTGCCTGTTTCGGAATCGCAAACATGGTCCTGGTGAGTGACTTTTCCTTGGAATTTAGAACTTTAAAGATAGTTTACTCCATTCTTAACTTGACTATACTTTGGAGAATGACGCATGTTGATACATTTAGGTGGTTTGCTAAAATTTATTTTTTCTCGATTTTTATGTATAATTTGTTAGTTCAGATGAATAACCTGAGTTTTTGGCTTAGATTTATTGTTTTACTGTCTGCAGACACTCGCACACTAATTAGAACTTTATATAATTGATTAATTTCGCAGCTCAAGCGTCTAAGGGAAACTTTGTACAATAATCTATTGTTTCAGGTACTTTGTATTTCTTAGCTATCATATACAACATATATCGAATTTACTATACAAATATACTTTATCTATATCTAACAATACCTTCAGGATGTATCCTTCTTTAATAGAGAATCAGTTGGAAGTTTGACCAGCAGGCTTGGGGCAGATTGTCAAAAATTATCTCATGTCATTTCGAACAACATTCATTTGATATTCCGCAACTTTATTCAGGTCAGTACCTTTGTCAATATTCATCTCCCTACTTATTAGCCTAATTAACCACATAATAACATTAAAAATCAAAATTCTCAGGGAATAGGAGCTCTGATAAATCTGCTGACGTTCAGTTGGCCTCTTGCAATGTCAGCTTGCTTTATATGCACTCTTCTGATCAACAACCCAAAAGCACACAGTGTTCCATCTCACACAGATTTGACGAGTCTAATTAACCCAGGTATGCAAATTTCCTTTCAGTTAAGCTAATAATATTTGTTAGGGTTGATTAAGTTATGTTAATTTATTGATTAATTTGAAATAATGTAGGTTTATTTATAGTTTTTATTGATTGTTTTAGATGGAGTGGTTAATGATATTTGGCTTTTGCATTTGTTTACACCTGTCTTTCTACTGCTTCATCATCTCACACACAGGTTCAGTGACGGGTCAAAATGTGTTTGGGTCGGTTGAATGGTTATAATTTACACTTTTTTTTTTGTAAATGATGAATGTGTTAGTAATAAATATTATAAATTTTCAAATACATCTGTGATTACAGATTGAGAATGAATATGGTTCATCAAGCCGTGATCTCGAAATTAGGCGAAATGAGTTTTGATTTGATATCAGATTGATCTCCAAGGTATGTATTTTTTTGCTTCACATCGACAATTCATTTTTCTTTTAACTGCTAAAATTTTTATTAACCGGTGACAGAAATTTTCATCTTCTTTTCTATCTAACCCTTTGAAATTAAACACAACCCAATTAGACCCATTAACGAGTAAATGGGTTAAACCATTTTATTTGAACTTGACCCATTAACGAGTAAATGCGTTAAACCTTTTACAAAAAGATCAAAAACTGGAAGAGGACAACATGATTGAGGTTTAAAGGCCATTTAGTTTTAATGCACATAGGCTAATGTCGCCCGACTGCATCTCCTCATCCACCTGCTATTCAGGAGTTACGGGCTGCCGTTAGAGTGCTCCCTCCACAAGATTGTATGTTTATACGCAATATTATTTATGTTTTTATTCATAATATAACATATATCTAATTTTTAAAAAACTTCCTTATTTAAAGTATCATGAATTTAGAGCCTTCAAGGATGTAGCAGGATTTGTAAGTCCATTTACTTTCATTGGATACTATTTTATCAGTTGAGAAACCAATAAAATTAGGACCAAGTAATTAGTACTTAACATGATGCTTATCTACCAGACGAAACTACAGTTACCCTATTATGCACTGTCTTAACTTTTTTTTTCCTAGAACATCCTATTCTTGCAGATTCACTAACTGATAAGAGCAGGCTCCTACATAACCACTCGGCTGCTTACAAAGCAACACAGAATACAAAATAGACTCTTTGTAATATATAAAGGAAGAATCCGAACATTGGTTGGAAGCAGGATCTCCTAAGTTCAGATGACTGTAATCGAACTCGTGCGAAGCACGAGAGATCTTCTAGTTTGTTTCAAATAATAATTAGGGTGTGTTTGGTTATTTTACAAGTTGTTTTCGGGCCGTTTTTCATGTCTATCAAGGGGTCTTGTTTTTTGTTGGTTATGTGTGGTGAGTTTGGTTTTGACGACTTTCGAGTGCTTTCAGGATCCTTCACACCTTCTTTTGGTCATCTATTTTCAGTAGTTAAAGTGCAAGTTCGGCAAATAGATTAATGAAAATGGTAATGATCTCGTGTGAAAAAACGGGATTGCTTTGTTATTTATGTTTCAAACTTTTATGAAGTAGTTTAATGTTGTTCATGTAGTATTTAGGGTTTGAATCACACTCAATATATCGATATTAGTGTATCAATTTGTCATCTTACAACATTTGTGAAACATCAATAAATCTGTTAATTTTATTATAATATATTGTTTTCGATAAATAAAAAACTTAATAAATTAATAATCGAACTAGGAAACCACCCCTTTAGTTGGGTATTATGAATTGATAAAACCCACTTTAATGGATACTCAAACCCATTTTTGTACACCAAACAATATATAAGCTAGATAAATGTAATCATTTTCGATCTCTACCCACAAACTTATATACCAAACACATTTCAAAAGTATCAAAACAAATAAGATAATAAACTCAAAAACCGACTAAAATAAACAATCTTTTATCTTTTCAAAAAAAGTTTTACTCGGTATCTAACCAAAAACGCTATAGCTGGAGCCGGTCATGAAAATACAGAGACCAAGTGCCAAAATTTAAAAATTGGCTTATGATATACATTTTATATATATATATATATATAGATTGGGGTTCAATAGGGATCTCTTTTTTGCTAGAGATCCAAGGATCACGTTCTCAGCCACAAGATCATCTAAAATTTGTGGCTGAGATTAAAAGTTGGGTTTAAATGATTTGTAAGGAAAAAACACGGAGGGGCAAAAAAGTCTTTTTACCTTTTTTCTTTTTTTTTTTACTCACACGCGCTTTTCATACTTTAATTCTTTTCATACTTTCTCTCTCTGTAAAAGTATGAAAAGGTGACATTTCCCTCTGCATGGTTGTCACCTTTAATTCTTTTCATACTTTCTCTCTCTGTAAAAGTATGAAAAGGTGACATACTTTAATTCTTTTCATACTTTCTCTCTCTGTAAAAGTATGAAAAGGTGACACTTATTTTATTGGGTTGTAAATTAGAATATGTAGGGTTTATGATTTTAAAAAGCAAATCACAGGTGATTACTAAACATTTGGTGACATTTTACATCAACATACTAAGACATTAAATAATAAATAGTTTCTTAATGTAAAAACTATATAATCACAGGTGATTAAATAAGCATTTGGTGACATTTTACATCAACATACTAAAGAAAATTATTAATAAAATCACAGGTGATTACTAAACATTTTGATGATATTTTACATCAATATATAAGGCACTAAATTAATACAATCACAGGTGATTAATAGACATTTACATCAAGTTACTAAGGCACTAAATTAAGAACCTTAAATGTATTAAGGTATTAAGGCACTAAATCACAGGTGATTTTCCTTTACAATTTGTTGACTACAAAATTACATTTAAGATATTTAGTGACTTAATTTAATAAAATCACATGTGACATAGTTATTGTTCAAAGAAAATACACCAAACCGAAAGTATTCTCAAACAAAATATTTGTCTACTCATTTCAAATAAAATTCAACTAGTAAAGTAACATATTAAATTCAAAATATTTGTGTCAAACCTTCAATTGATTGTTAATATTACAATCTAAGGCACATTATTAATAAAATCACAGGTGATTACTAAACATTTTTGTGACATTTTACATCAACATACTAAGGCACATTATTAATAAAATCACAGGTGATTACTAAACATTTTTGTGACATTTTACATCAACATACTAAGGCACATTATTAATAAAATCACAGGTGATTACTAAACATTTTTGTGACATTTTACATCAACATACTAAGGCACATTATTAAAAAAAATCACAGGTGATTACTAAACATTTTTGTGACATTTTACATCAACATACTAAGGCACATTATTAATAAAATCACAGGTGATTACTAGATGATTACTAAACATTTTGGTGACATTTTACATCAAGGTACTAAGCCACTAAATTATAAACAGTTCTTAATGTAAAAACTTTTAGAATCACTAGTGATTACTAAACATTTTTTATGACATTTAAGGCACTAAATTAATACAATCACAGGTGATTACTTGTTTGACAAAATCGTTTACAAATCGTTTAGGCGAATTCTCAAAATACCTATACCTACTGTTGGGGTAATAGAAGCGTCATTGGTCGTTAACTCGTTATACTCATTAACAGCAATATTTTGTAATTAGACTCTTTTACCTTTCCATAACATACCATTTGATTTTATCCTTACACTTATGCAATTTAAAGTTACTATCTATGTGCTCTAATAAAATATTTGATTTAATGACCTCCGATCATCTTCCCTACATAAATTCCCACAAACACAAAACATCCACATGTGTTCTAGAAAATTAAAGCCCAATCAGTTTAAACTTTAAATTGTTAAAACACACATATGAATTAAAACAAGATCAAGTTAAACCATAACCCAAACCAGTCTCACGTAATCACATCAAATCAAACGACATAATCTAACCATTTATACCTACAGATGAAATATTAATGCATTCATATTCCAGGCCTGCAAGTAATAATATTCAAATTAGTTGTAAATATTATGAATTTAATAAGCGAGAGATGGAAATCTCGAAACCTTTCAAGTTGAGAGCGAGACGAACACGGCGAGAGCAGGAACTCGATGGGTGTGAATATATAATTAGTAACGGTAACGGTAACGGTAACTGTGACGGTGAGGACCTTTTTGAGAGAGGAAACGGCGGCACTGTTCACGAGTGATTTGAGAAATGTCGTCTTCGGTGAGTAGGTGAAGAGGTTTGTCGAGTGGTGATGAGGCGGAGAGTGGTGGTTCCTCCGTCGTCATCGCCGGTGATTTTCACCTGATAATTTATGAGAAATTGGGGGAAGACTCAAAAGTGAGTGAGTGATGTGAGGTTTGTTGTCTGAGCCAGAATATGTGGTGGAAACAATTACACGTAGGGGCGCGTGTAACTTTAATATTTTTTCAATATAACTAAAATACCCCTCCGTGGGTTTGATCTATTAATGAAATTGTGTGGCTCTAAAGGTGATCCCTGGATCTCTAGAAAAAAAGGGATCCCTATTGAACATCACCTTCTATATATATATATATATATATATATATATATATATATATATATATATATATATATATATATATATATATATATATATATAACTTCTTTTCGTTAAAAGCATATTATATATATATTTGTTGTTGGTTTATGTTAATTTTATAACCATATATAACGAAAAAATTGGTCTCTTTAGGTATTTGGGTTACATCTGATCGCACACCGACCATGCTGTTAATTTTTAAAATATATATAATTTAACTAGTTATGATATTTAACTAGATATAGAATATAAAAGTACTAAATTTAGATAAAATAAATATAAACAGAATGAAAACATACAAGTATAAATGTGTTTGCTAAAAGTAGAGGATTTTCGAACACACTTTTTGTCCAAAACAACACAAGTAGACCGTGACCCAGGTCGGATTCACCCCAGTTTCTTCTCCACGCCTAAAATCCAGGGTCCCGTCCGCCCACACTTGAATTCATTTCACCTCTAATTCCCGCCATCAATCCAATCGGCGGCACCAATGAAAACCAGACCTAAATTATCCGGCAGGTGGTCCAGTAGCCTCGGCTTACCAGCTGTTTTCCTGTTATGCTTATTCTTCTTCTTTCTAGGTTTCTTCGGTTCATCTCTTTTTTCTCAACAGGTACTTTTCTTCTTATTATTTTACTATTTTTATGTAATTTATTGATCCAAAATGATTTGTAGGTTGATACTCAAATTAATGTACATCCAAAACCCAAGGTTCGGGTTCTTAGTGAAACCGATTATGATCCGTTGCCCCATGGTGAATCCGGTGATGATTCCTTTACTAATATTTCTTTTCAGGTATTTTAAAAGATTGGATTTATGTTATCAGACTCTTATATTTAGGTTTAGGTTGATTATGATGTTGTTATTTTGTTAGATTTTAAGCTGGAGTCCTCGAGCTTTATATTTTCCTGGTTTCGCTACCGATGAACAATGTGATGAGATAATCAAGATGGCTAAGGTTAAACTTGAGCCTTCCACTTTGGCTTTACGTAAAGGAGAAACCGCTGATAATACTAAGGGAATTAGAACCAGGTACTCCTTTTCTATTATTTACAAATTTGTTTCATGTATAAGATCGGCTTCGTCATACCTTTAACTTAAATATTTTTGTTTATATTTCATTATAGAATTCGTATCATGAAAAATTAATTAGGAAGTTGTGACAGGGATGATATTTTGTGTGCTACATTCGGTCATGTTTCTTATAATTTGTATTTGTAATGAAATAGTTCTGGCATGTTCATAAGTTCATCTGAAGACAAGACAGGGATCTTGGATCTCATTGAGCAGAAAATCGAACGGGCTACAATGATACCCCGTGGTAATGGAGAGGTATTCTTTCATTACCATCCCCACTTCAATAAATAATATAAAACAAATGTTCGGTTAATTTTGTATGGTTCCATGTTTATATGCTGTTTTCAATCTCGAAAACTTGCTTGTTCGCTTTGGTATGGTTAATACTCATCCACACTGTTAACATTTTGTTGGCTTGGTTGTTTTGAAGACAGAATTTGAACACATTTATGGTTTTATTCTAAATATAACGTGGCATAAATAGGCAAACATCACTTTCTTTTTATAGGATGCAACATTTCAAATGGATTTGACTTCTGTTACTAATTTTCGACCAGTGTCGTGGATTAATGGCCGTTGACTATTGTAACTTTTATCACCCGTTTACTACCAGTTCTTTAATGCTTAAACGTGACTGTATATTCTTTCAGGCATTCAACGTTCTTAGATATGAGATTGGGCAGAGGTATAATTCACATTATGATGCTTTCAACCCTACAGAGTATGGTCCACAGAAGAGCCAGCGGGTACATGGTTTTCTAAGTCTTATTACTGCAGAGTGTGTATCCATAGAAATTTATAATTCGTAGGAAGTGACTTTGACCTCCACACTTGTTTAGACAAACAAACATGTCCTCGAAGTTTCTACCTTATATCTTTAGTAGAACAAGGATCACACGTATCGGTAATAATCCAGTTTCCGTGAAGTTATTATCATATACAAATTTGGTAAAAGGCGTAACTAGCATTCTTAAGTTAACAAATATTCTTACATAACTTTTCCCTCTTGTGCGAACTATGAAAGAAAGTTATATAGTCAAAGGCATCTGATAATTGCTTTTTTGTAAATTTCTTATACTTTTCGATATAGACTTTACAATTGACAGTTGTATACTTCACACGTGTGTTCCCTATAACTTATAATCACCTGAGAGAGCATGACCGATATAATATTTCCGTATTGTTACATTTCATTAGGGATTTAGGGTTTTTCTTATATTCTATATTAAAAAAAATAAAACGACCAATTTTGTTCCTTCGATCGTTTTTTCCCCATTATTGTTTATGTTAAGAGAGTTGTAATATTATGACCCTGGTTTAAGTTTGATATTCGTCAGTGGTTTCTGAAAGTAGTCCCATTTTGAAACATTCTTTACTTATAGAAGTTTCTGAAAGCCTTATTTTCTATGGAGATATACATTTGAAAATTGTTAAGCGCTGTTACTTTGAAACCGTGATCAATCTTCAAATTTCGATGTTGGTTTGCTTACAGATTGCTTCTTTCTTGCTGTATTTATCTGATGTTGAAGAAGGTGGAGAAACCATGTTCCCATTCGAGGTAAGTTTTAGATTTTGTTTTTCCCACTTTTTCATGCTCACCCTGTTTGTTTATTGTGGGTTATTAATTCTATTGCTTTGATTCGCAGAATGGTGAAAATACAGCTTCAAGTTATGATTTCAGAAAGTGTATTGGTTTGAAAGTAAAACCACGGAAGGGTGATGGTCTTTTGTTTTATTCCTTATACCCAAACGGTACTATTGATCCGGTGAGTTAAACCACATTTTTCGTTGTTTATCAGCTCTATGATGAAGTGCAATATGCTAAAGTTTTAATGGTTTCTGATGCAGACATCGCTTCATGGGAGCTGTCCTGTAATCAAAGGCCAGAAATGGGTAGCAACAAAATGGCTTAGAAACGAAGAAGAATTTGATTAATTTTTGTTTTTCTTTCTTTCCTTTTGCCTTTTCATCCTCTGTTTACACCACCTGGAATCGCGTATAGTTCTTAATCTGAAACATATATATTTTCTAATGATAACATGTAACTACAAGGGTTAAATCCTTTTGGTTATCTCATTTTGTTTAGTTAAAATAGGTTAATCCAAATTTCTTTAATTTATTTTCTAGTGAGTATGAGATGGAAATTGCAAAAGTAAAGAGGTGAAATCTTATGGGGATAATTTGCAGGGTAATATGTTTTGAGATACAAATTTAATCATGTTATATAAAGTAGATTTCATTGAAGTTATTCTTAAATTTATCAATCTATAGTTACTTAATCAATGGTAGGGGTGTAAATTAGCTGACCTACTTATGAGTTACTCGAGTTCGGCTTGTTAAAAACTCGATTCAAGTCGAGCTTAAACATAACATAAAGATCGTTTAATAAATGATATTAAACGAGCTCAGGAGCCTTAACAAGTTTAAACTAGCTTTTGATTATATATATATATATATAGGAGTAGGATCAAATAAAAAGTTTGAAATTTGTAAAAAGTTGAGAAAGAATTGTGGAAGTGACATGTGACAACTTTGGAAAAAAAAATTATTTTTTTAATAAAAAGATATTTAAAAAAATAATATTTTTTTATTTGAAAAAAAAATTCTTAAAAAAAAAATATTTTTGGGGAAAAAAAATATTTGAAATTCTTTTTGATAACGTCATCTGCTACGTCATATGATGCACACACAAAATATGATGCACATTAATGATACATAAAAAATATGATTCATATTAGTGATACACACACAAAAAAACTATTATATTCAACTTTGATGCACATATAAAATGTTCATTATAGATGTGCATCATAAATGTGTATCATATTTTTTTTTCGTACATAACTTTTTTCGAGCAAAAAAAAAAAAAAAAATTCTGAAAAAAAAATTTTCGATTTTTTTTTTAAAATATTTTTTTATTAAAAATATTATTTTTTTATTAAAAAAAAAATAATAAAAAAAAAAAAAAATTCAAGCTTGCCACATGTCACTACCACAATTCTTCCTCAACTTTTTACAAATTTCAAACTTTTTACAAGAACCCTCCCCTATATATATATATATATATATATAATATCTAAAAAGGCCAAAAAGAATTATATAAAAAAACAATAAAATAATATATATTTTACGAGTCAAGTCCGGGTCGAGTTAGAGCTTGGTCGAGCTCTGCCTCGACTCGTTTACACCCCTAAAATTATTATTCAAAGGTATAATAAACATTTTTACTTTTTCAGTATATTTATTTAGTATAAAATAAAGTTTTGATTGGCAACTTAATACATTCAATCATCTCTAGGTATTGATTGACTTGATTTTAGTGTTTCAAATTTAGTCTTTTTTGGATGAAGGTTTTTATATTTAACTGATTATGAGTGCCTCACTATCTTAGAGATCGTGGAATATAATATATTGTGTTTGTAATACAGGTCTTTCTAAAAATACATGATAAACCGATTATGAATTTTCTTTCTTCTTTTGGTCGTGGAATATTAAAATTTATGGCTGACAACCTTTATAACTGAACTAGTTTCATGTTCAACATTGGGTGATATTGTGATATGTTTACCATCAAAGACATTTCTTTTGACCAAAATCGCAAAGACTTCGCTTATTTGGTTTTTATTTTCTACATTTCATTGTGTTTTAGTTGGGGGTGTACATTGATTTGGAACCAAACTATGCATAACTATGTTCGGCTTATTTTAGAATTTGTAAGCTTTAATAATGTCCTTTCTACGTTAAATTTAAACTTAAACTTGTTTAAATCGGTAAAAAAAAAAACCATCAATCTAACTCTAAACGTAATACTTCAATATGTTGATACCTTAACAATACAATGATCAAGTATAAACATAGATATTTCAAAGAGTATTTATAGATTGGAAGAGAAAGATTGTAAATGACGCTTTGCTATTTTTTAGACGGCTCTGCCAATACCGTTGTTTGCGTATTCCCAATTTCAAAACACTACCTAGACACGCTATCTTTCTAAATATTTAATTCAAAAAACTATAAATCTAACAAAATTACACCTAGATTTGTGACATCATTGGTTTAAATATGGTCATATGTGAACACTTTAAGCACGTGACACGTCAGCTTTATGACATCAACTTAAACTCCCATCTTTTTGTTTAGTAAAAAGATTTCTAAAAAATCACAACTTAACTTCCATTTATAATTAACAGAATCCTTAGAAATGAAAATAATAATGTTAATTAATTGTTTAAAATTTATACATGGCAAGTTCAATCCATTGTACTAATGACATTGAATATCATATGAGAAATGATTGAGATGATTAATTGATAAACATAATTATATGCCTAATGTATAATGGACTTGTATCAAATTACAATTGTAAATAAATAATTTTTTCGATAAAAATGTAAACAAATAAAAAGTAAAGCCAAAAACAAAACATTAGAAAGTTTTCGTTTAAAGTTTAAACCGACTAAACATCTTACATTATATTAGAAGAAAAAAAAAAGCAATGTTAAAATTTTGACGCGCCCGAGAACGATGGTTGTCGGGGGCTGAACAATACTATTTTGAAAGAATTAGAAAACATAATCATAGATATTCTTCACCAGCCCCATCATCATAATATAACAAACAATTTTCGACAAGTTAAAAAATCCCAGGTGGATTTCATAATTAATCTATAATACTACAAGCTTGTGGGGTTGCTCACGCATATTTGGCTTAAGGTTATTTGGATCCAGTAATGGCTTCTTTCCAAGAATCAATACAATTTGAGATCAAATACACCATATCCGAAAAACTACGAATTCTTTTTTGCTAAATGCTTGCTAATATCCATCATGAATATTGTATTACCATTAAGATGTTGATTGTTTGACATGTTACAGAATTAAAGCTTCTGGTTTGAATAAATTTAATACGAGATAAACGGTGTAGGAAAATGAAAGAAACTGTGTGTATTTGTAGACCGAACAAGGAAACTGTGTGTATTTGTAAAGCTTTATGCTTTGTTTTGCTATATATATTGTAATGTAATATAGAATATGGTTATGTTCGTGATTACTTTATTAATCTCATTGTGGAAGACTTATAAGAGAGGCGATCTTAATGACTAATTCCTTGAAGAAGACTAGTGATCGGTTTGCTTTCATTCGTCTCTATCTTGTTCCCTTTTTTATTTTTCGGCATTAATCTAAAAAGACCTTATTTTGAATGTTATCAGGTTTTTCTCTCAGGAGATCCCGAGCGATGTTACAGTTCATGCAGGAGACGTTTCTTTTTCATTACATAAGGTGTGGTGTTTTGGTTATAGTACTGGTTTCAAATCATTTGAACTATTGCTTAAAATGGCTATTTACACTCTTTCTTTTATGCAGTTTCCATTAGTATCAAAGTGTGGTTATATAAACAAATTATTCCACCCTAAAGACGATGTTTTAATAGTCGAAATTCCTGATGTCCCAGGAGGGCCTGAAGGATTTGAACTAGCAGCAAAGTTTTGTTACGGGATAAGTTTTGAATTATCAACAGAAAACATTGCCATGGTAAGATGTGTGGCCGAATATCTTGAAATGACAGAAGACTACGCTACTGGAAACTTGGTTTCAACATCAGAATCATATCTTAATGAAGTGGGACTTAAATCTTTAGCTGGTGCTATTTCCATTTTACAATCGTCAGCAAACCTCCTACCAATGGCTGAAAAAGTGAAATTAATCAATCGATGTATAGACACTATAGCATGCATTGTCACCAAAGAAGGCCAGTATAAATCTTCTTGTGGCAGCAACGGTGCTTTAATCTCGTCATCATCACACCCAAAAGCTGTAGTTGATTGGTGGGCTGAAGATTTAACTGTTCTTAAAATCGATATTTTTCAACGGGTTCTTCTTGCAATGATGTCAAGAGGATGTAAACAGTATGCACTTGGTTCAATTCTAATGCTTTATGCCCAAAAATGTCTTCGAGGTTTGGTAAGCTTTCCTGTTGTTCCAGCTGCCTTTTAAAAACTCCTTTTTACTAAAGAAAAGGACATAGTGAGTTTCCAAATTAAACTCCACTTGGCTCATGTACTAAGCGTTGTTTCGCAACAATGGCCATTGCTTGTTATCTAGTTGCATCATTTTAAATAGTAATTTTCATGGACCGCATACATTCATCACTTCATATTAGCATACTAATACCGGTTCTATGTAATTGGCTAATTGCTTAAAAGAGGTAACCAACTTTGGTCTCATTTTTGTTTTGGGTAATGAACTTATTTGAGGCCAAAAAAGCAATGAAAGTTTTTGAATAAATGATTTACTGTAATTACTTACGGTAATCAGTTTTCAGGTGCCTTGTCCGGCCACCCGCTCCACATGAAAAAAAGTCGACGTGGTCAAATCACAATGCATCAGCGCCCACAACATCGTTTTGATCGGCTAGCGAGTTAGATTTCCTTAATTAAATTTTTCGAAAGTTGGTTACCTTAAATCAAATGTAATAAAACATTGCTGTTTTTTTAGAGCTAAAAATATTTAGATACCAAAGATAGAAATTGGAACAAATTTAATTACCTTTTTATAAAATTAGTCATGTTTTATTTTGTTCAAGGACTAGTTTTTAATTGAACGGCAAAGACTCATAAGCTCATTAATCTAATACACAAGTGTCTCGAGTCTGACTAAGGGTAACCCCGGAACCTCTTGGTTGATGGGACACCTAGATATCGCTAGGTCAAAAATAGCAAAAGTTTTTCATTTATTCATATGTTCAATTTAACATCAAACAGGAGATATTCGGAGAGAAAAAGAAACACATCGAGCCAAAATATGAACTCGAAAAGAGGAGAGTTTTAGAAACAATAATGGGCCTTCTACCAAGGGAAAGAGATGCAATGTCGGTTAGTTTTCTTTCAATGTTACTCCGAGCTTCCATATATCTAGAAACAACCATGGCATGTAGGCTAGATTTGGAGAAACGAATAGGATTACAACTCGGGCAGGGGGTCTTGGAGGATATATTAATTCCTTCCTTTCATTTTGACGGGGGTACATTGTTTGAAGTGGATTCCGTGCAACGAATTCTGATAAATTACCTTGAATATGAAATAGAAGGAACTCGTGATGAAAATGACATGGAGAAAGTTGGGAAGCTTATGGAGAGCTATCTTGCTGAAATAGCTATAGACCGTAACTTGTTAGTGTCAAAATTTATAAATATCGCTGAACTTATTCCAGAGCAAGCAAAGGTAACAGACGATGGAATGTATAGAGCCATTGATATTTACTTGAAGGTAAATATCTAATACATATATCTTTTGTAGACATCTCATAAATTTAATCAAACTATCTATTTAAACAACCGGCGATGATTTTACAGGCTCATTCCAGTTTAAGTGATATGGAAAGAAAGAACGTTTGTAGCTTGATGGATTGTCGGAAGCTTTCCCCCGAAGCTTGTGCTCACGCCGCCCAAAATCACCGGCTTCCTGTCCAAACTGTAGTTCAAGTTCTTTACTACAAACAACAGCGGTTACGAGACACAATGGATCATGACCTGATATCAGTCGAACCCATTGCTCTATCTTGTAACAATGAAGTACTAACCGATAATCTCTCATGTTTGAAAAAAGAAAATCAAGATCTCAAATTTGAGCTTCTGAAGATGAAACTAAAAATTAAAGAGATGGAACGATCACCATTGTCGTCAGTAGACAAATCTGCAGTCCGCAGCCCTACTTCCGCACGTTATCCTGCTGATAAACCACCATTGCCTCGAAAATCTTTTATGAATTATTTGTCAAAAAATCTCGGGAAACTTACACCGTTTCTACGTCCTATTGGATTTTTACCTTTGAGTACCAGAGGCAAGAATAGGCCAAGTAAAAACAGGAGACATTCTATATCTTGATCTGCATGTGTTTGGAAACAAGACTGCTACTATTAGTACTGTATTTGTATGTTCAATTCCATGCCTTCGATAAATATATATATTTGTGTAATATCTGTGTAAAAATAAACAAGGAAACTAGACCAGCTCGATGCAGCAGGATCTTGGAGTATGCATTTTTTGCTCAATGAAATTCTAAATTAAGGTTTTAATACCGAACGAGCTTGTGTCTTAAGAAATATCTTCAATACAACTCATGATCATAGTTCTGAGATCATATTTAACTTATTAGCATGTTTATAGACAGTATACCGACTACATTAAAGCTTTTACAAAATTAGTACCATAAGAACACTCTATAACATTGCCAAAAAAGAGTTGCACTTTCTCTTCTCGTGTTTGCGAGAGAAAAGTCGACCCGAAGTCATGGAGTCATGCTCGCAAAAGGAATTTTGTTTTCAAACATTAGATTATGTATCGAGAGAGTCATGCTCGCAAAAGGAAGGCTTTCGGTCGATTTTACTTACAATTAGACTTGAATCAATGAATCTTGTCATATGAAGCGATACTAGCGGGGTTGCTCATCCAAACTAGGCCATAATTAAATTTAAGCTTACCTTTTTTGTATGGATCCATCCGTTAGTGGCTATAATTAAAATAGTTTAGTTTAGTTTGTTTATCTGAATTCAAAAAAGCTACACACCATGTGGTTGATAAAATTTAAAATGTCTCACCGGTCAATATGAGAAATTTGAAATCTTTTGGCCAAACACAGGAATTTTCCAATTGCATTCACCACCACACATTAACAAATTTCGATTATTTGGTTGTAATTAGCGGACAGAAAATGTTTTTGAAAACAGGACTGGATATCAAGCCCGCTAAACAACTTTTGTTGTATAGCAAACCGATTGTTATTGGTTCAATACAGTAGAAACTCGATAAATTAATATTTGATAAATTAATATATTTCTCTTGTCCGATTTAATGAATCAATGCATTTTTATACTCGATTAATTATAATTTTTTTAATTAATAAATATTGGTGGTCCGAAAGTATTAATTTATGACCAAAATGTAGTTTATTACTTTCAACTTGGTTGAGTGAAATTTTTAGTACATTGAACTATTAAAGGTGGAGATGGTACCTTGAACTTGGCTAATTGGAATTTCTAGTACCCTACAGTCCTACACGGTGTTTTAAGTTTTACTTTTAACTAGAGGAGACTCGTGCGTTGCACGAGTCCGGGGCGAAACGAAATCTGTGATCGTGTTGACGAGATTATTTGATTCGCAAAATATATTTTTCATGTTGACGGGATTATTTGATTCGCAAAGTATAAATACTAATAAAAAAATAAAATAAAAATGAAAGTCGAACACAATGAAAGCCCAAACCCCTAAGCCCAAACCAAGCAAATTAATCAGTACAAAAAAAAGTAAGGAAATGAGGGGTTTGCAGGATTCGAACCTTGGTCTCCTAGCAATACAGGCAACGCCTAAACCAATCCAGCAACAACCTGTTTTGTAAACAAAATGAAAGAAATTGTATTTAAAGACAATATTCTTATTATAATAATAATAAAATGCACAATTCCATAGGCATTGATGAAATTTAAACTTAAGATTAATGTTTTTGTGATGATATCTCCGTATTTGTCTGTTAATGCTGAGTAAAAAAAAAAATTCACTCCTTAGTACTCATCTCCGGCCCTCTTTTTGTTAGAGCGAACCGAACTAACAACCCGGCCCGAACCGGCTTCACCAAATCAAACTGAACACATCTTGATCTGATCATCAAACATATACTTTTCGATTATTCAGGCCTCGAGCTAGTTTTGGTTTTCCGTAGAGAGATTTGGTTTAGGTTCGATACTCGTCCGTGGGTCTAGGGTACTAAAAATTCCAATTAGTCAAGTTTAGGCAAGGTTCTAAATACCGCGCCATGGCGTCGAGGCGCGGCGAGAATTTGGGAAAACATGCAAGGCGTCTTTGTTAGGCGTGACGGCAAAAAAAAACGTGGTCATGGCGTTCCAAAGCGTGTCTTAACGCGAGTTTTTTGTAACGCGTTATGAAAAAAAAAATTAAAAAAAAAAAAAAAAGTTTAAAAATAGTTAAAAATGATTATAAAAATCATTTCATTGTAAATTTGTGATTATATCTAAGAATATATATATAGATTGGGGTTCAAAAGGGATCCCTACTTTTCTAAAGATCTAGGGATCCACTTTTTAGCCACAAGATCAACTATAATTCGTGGCTGAGATTAAAAGTAGGGTTAAATGAATATCAATTAAAAACACACGGAGGGGCATAATGGTCTTTTTATATTTTTCTTTTTCTGTACACGCGTTCCTTCTCTCTCCTATTTCTCTTCCACTGTCATCAAACTCTCCATCTCTTCAGTTAGCTAAAATCCTCTAAATGAAACCCTAATTCTTTCGATTTCAATGAAATCAAAGCCTAATTATTCATCTATTGCTAATAATGAGACTGGGATTGATGTTTTGGGGAATCAATCCTAATTTTGAATCACGCCATTTCGATATGTAAGGTTTCGTTTTTGATTTAAATGGATGAGTAATCTTCCATTTCTGTTTTCTAATCTTCGATTTAGTTTAATTTGTGTTAATGATTTTTTAAGCTTTTTATTTTCTTCGGTTTTCAGTTTTTTAAGCTTTGTTTTATGTTTAATTTGTTACTTGTTTCACTCCAATCCGACAATGAAGAACTAATTTAATCTGTTAGTGATTCAGATAAAAATCACAAGTGATTTCATCCGACAATGACGAACTAACTTATATATTTGTAAAAGTGTTAAACGACGTTCACATATACTTTTGTATATTATTTATATAAAAATCACAAGTGATTTCTAATACAGTTTCTGAATTGTTATATTGTATAGTCGTAATATGAATTTGACATGTTTATGTTTATTTTTCTAGTACGAAAAATACATTAGTAAGGACAATAGAGCTCTTGGTAAGCTAAGAAGGGAAGATGAGCATGCCAACAGAAAGTTTTTGGGAGAAATCTGCTATATTTACAGGATCGAGAACGCTTGACCAAATAATCAAATTAGTGTGATTTTTGTGGTAAAGGAGTTACGTTTGGGATGTGCTCGTTGGGCGTGGAAGAAATGCCTTTTTACAGCGGGTCGAGAAAGTGAGAATTGGGGATATTCCACTGTAAGTGAATTCCAACCTGTGCCTAGAATTTGTAGATATATTATCGCTGTTTATGAGTGCGATATTCGTAATCCTATTTGGGCTCCACCGGGAGGATATGGAATTGATCCCGATCAAGTGGTTTTAAAGAAAAATTATGATGAAAAATCAAGGCAAGGTGTCTCCTTACATGATTTACGTCGATAAAGAAAATCAGGAAATACTTTTGTTAATTAGTGGGCTTAATTTAGCTAAAGAAAGTGATTATTTGCTGTTACTTGATGACAAATTGGGGCAGACAGAGTTTGACGGAGGGTATGTTCATAACGGGTTATTGAAAGCGGCTCAATGGGTGTTTGATAACGAATGCGATGTTTTGAAAGAGTTGGTTGAAAAGTATGAGGATTATACGTTGACTTTTGCTGGTCATTCGTTAGGGGCAGGGGTGGCCACTGTGTTGACTATATTGGTAGTCAAAAATCGGGAGAGAATTGGGAATATTGACAGGAAAAGGATTAGATGTTTTGCCATTGCTCCGGCTAGGTGCGTGTCACTGAATTTGGCCGTGAGATATGCTGATGTCATTAATTCTGTTGTTCTTCAGGTAAAGATTTTGCCGGTTGTTTTTTAATCATCATTGATCGAAAGTGGATGGGTTGGTTATTGGGTGAAAATTTGAAAAACTTTTAATGACGTGTTAATGGGTTGGGACATAAGTTGGCAGTTTAATATGATTATAGAAACTATTATCTAAATAATGATCAAATCTTATGTTGAATCAAATTTAGGTGGTTGTAAACAGTTGACTATGCGGTGGATGACTTTTATCTGGTTTGACCCGTTTCCTTTTCTGCAAATATATTGTATTTTGCATTCGACCCAATTGACCCGTTAATATAGTCATACCATTCCTGATAGTATAAATCACAATTTGTTTACATCTACTATTCCTGATAGGATTCTTCTTATGTCTTATAAATTTTCAAAGGGCGTTTTCTTTAAAGAAAAATTGAGATGTGGTGTGGCCCACTAAATGAAGAACCGAGAATGGAGATTTTTTTCTTTTAAATGTGTAGCTTTAGGTTTCTCCTTTAACATGTAAAGATTATCATATTGTTCCAGTTATACAAATCAAACTTAAAAAAACATGATAAACTAATTTTGTTTTTTACTTTTTCTTGTATTTGGTTTCTTCAAGGAAAGAATACCTTAGATCTTTTAGTTTAAAAAAACATGATAAACTAATTTAGTTTAAGGTTGTTCAATGAGATTAAGAGAAAAGGAATTCAAATCTTTTTGGTTTCTTCAAGGAAAGAATACCTTAGATCTGCCACCATCGACAATCTTGTTGATGCTGGTTTCTATGGTTGGAAGGCACTTTACCTAAGGTATGCAAACCGTCTTTTCTCAAACATAAACACCTTGATTCTGTTCGCTAAACATTTGTGCTCGGTGATATTGAATTAGGGGTGCGGAAAACAATTGCAAAACAGTCCAGGCATACAAGGCTGGTGTAAGGCAGCAGTTGATCAACAATGGTTACCATATTTGGGGAATCTTAGCTGACCAATGGAGCAGTATTAGAGGACTACCAGCTGCCAAGAGGGCATTCAAGCTCCCAAATTCTCTTTACTATGTTGCTTAAATGACCACCATTGCAGTTTTCAGTTTGATTTTTCACGGTTTCCATTTATGGGTAAATATATGGAAATCAAAGGCAAAGTTCCTTTTTTTATTCATTTGCAAATATGTATTGTCTGCATTTTTTTGTTCGGCGTGTAATGTTTGGATGGATTATTGAATACAATAAGAGAACTGACATTTGATATTTAATTAACAAAACCTTCTGTGGTAAACTGGAATGTTATATTCTATCGGTCTAGTTTGTAGCAAAGAATATAAGTTGCAATATTACAGCTAAAATGAAGAATATATGAATCTGTTTTGTATTTTGAGGGGAACTCAAATAATGATATTACAAACTACTGAAATAGAATTCAAATCTTTTCATCTATCATGTATTGTATTAAGCTAAGAATCCAAGTTTTTCTCCATTCTTTTTCGCCAAACGAATCAAGCCTTGGCGTTGCTTTGAATCTGCCCCTATCGATTTACAAAATTCTGTGATTACCTATATAAGAAAGCATGTGAATGAGAGTGGGTATAAGGGTATAAGGAGAGTTGTGTTATACCTGTGAGTGCAAAGCAATTGCTTTTCCTCTAAGTTGATTGAAGCGTTTCTTTCCAACGATATTACGAGTAATGACTACTGCTGGTGCGAAGAGTCCTTTCCCTTCATTAACATTTCCCATCATTTGGTCCATATCTTAAGGGTGGTTTCCCAACTCTGACCCAAGCTGATGTAGTCTTTGCAAGCATGTTGGAATAATCTTCACCAGATAACGAGGTTCCCCGCGTTCCATGAAAGGAAGAACATAACCCTGCACTCATTGATGAACTTGCCATTCAATTACTCTTCAACAACTAGTTTAAAAGAAAAATATACTAAGACACTTAAATTAATAAAATCACAGGTGATTACTAAAGATTTTGTGACAATTTACATCAAGGTACTAAGGCACTAAATTAAAAAAATCATAGGTGATTACTATAGAATCACAAGTGATTACTAAACATTTTTTGTGACATTTTACATCTAACATACTAAGGCACTAAATTAATACAATCACATGTGATTACTAAAGATTTTGTGACAATTTACATCAAGGTACTAAGGCACTAAATTATAAACAGTTCTTAATGTAAAAACTATAGAATCACAGGTGATTACTAAACATTTTGGCGACATTTTACATCAACATACTAAGGCACATTATTAATAAAATCACAGGTGATTACTAAACATTTTGGTGACATTATACATCAACATACTAAGGCACTAAATTAAAAAAATCACAGGTGATTACTATAGAATCACAGGTGATTACTAAACATTTTTGGGACATTTTACATCAACATACTAAGACACTAAATTAATACAATCACAGGTGATTACTAAACATTTTGATGATATTTTACATCAACATATAAGGCACTAAATTAATACAATCACAGGTGATTAATAGACATTTACATAAAGGTACTAAGGCACTAAATCACAAGTGATTTTCCTTTACAATTTGTTGACTACAAAATTACATTTAAGATATTTAGTGACTTAATTTAATAAAATCACATGTGATTACTAAACATTTTGTGACATTTTATATCAACATACTAAGGAACATTATTAATAAAATCACAGGTGATTACTAAATATTTTTGTGACATTTTACATCAACATACTAAGGCACATTATTTAATAAAATCACAGGTGATTACTAAACATTTTTGTGACATTTTACATCAACATACTAAGGCACATTATTAATAAAATCACAGGTGATTACTAAACATTTTTGTGACATTTTACATCAACATATTAAGGCACATTATAAATAAAATCACAGGTGATTACTAGGTGATTACTAAATATTTTGGAGACATTTTACATCAAGGTACTAAGCCACTAAATTATAAACAGTTCTTAATGTAAAAACATTAGAATCACAACTGATTACTAAACATTTTTGTGACATTTTACATCAACATACTAAGGCACATTATTAATAAAATCACAGGTGATTTACTAAACATTTTTGTGACATTTTACATCAACATATTAAGGCACATTATAAATAAAATCACAGGTGATTACTAAACATTTTGGTAACATTTTACATCAAGGTACTAAGCCACTAAATTATAAACAGTTCTTAATGTAAAAACTTTAGAATCACAAGTGATTACTAAACATTTTTTATGACAAACATACCTCTCAATAGCTTCAAAAAACCAAGTCCTAAATAACAAGAAAGTTTATAACCCTACCAATCCATTCATTTCCACAATAACAATTGATTAAAAAGCTAATACCCAAAACAAAAATAAAATTTAATTAACAATCAAAACGAATAAATATTACTGCAAAAAAAACATAACTTTATTCAAATACCCAATCAAACAAACATAAAAATCACACCTTTTCATCACATACAATTTTATTTATACAAAAAAAAAAAAAGAAAAAAAAAATTATAAATTTACAATTTAAAATCCTTAAAAATTAGATAAAAATACAGATCGTACTAAGAATTCACGAAAACCTAGACAATATCCCAAAATCAGATTACAAAAAGATCAATTAAAGAAAAAAAAACCCTAATTATAACCAAAACTGAATCGAATTACAATACGTCGATGATTAAGACCGATCTATATTCATAAACATAAATGAAAACACACAAAAAAGATACAAAATTGAATCGATCTAGTTAAAATTAAATTAGGTAAAAGGAAAATGAAGGCAGAAAGAATGAAATTCACCTGAAATTGAGTAAATAAATTGAAGAAATGATGATGAATGAAAAAGAAATTGGGGGATAAAATTAGTTGATTTGAGATCTTGATGATAGCTCACTGGATTGAATTGAGAATTGGAGAAGAAAGACAGGGGTGTTTGTATGAATTTTCTTTGTTAAATCCAGAATATGCGGTGGAAACAATTACACCTAGGGGCGCGTGACCTTTTTAAATATTTTTTCAATATGACTAAAATACCCCTCCGTGGGTTTGATCTATTAATGAAATTGTGTGGCTCTAAAGGTGATCCCTGGATCTCTAGAAAAAAAGGGATCCCTATTGAACCTCACCCTATATATATATATATATATATATATATATATATATATATATATATATATATATATATATATATATATAGGGATGAGATCATGTAAAAAGTCTAAATATTGTAAAAAGTGTGAGAAGCAATATTAGCCAATCATTAAATATGATTAATAGTTAAATGGGTTTTTATAATCAACAATACTAGAGGGGTAGTTTAGTCTTTGTTCCTCATTCTCAAAGGCACCAATTGAAGAAACAAATCCATCTCCGATCCCACTTGAGATTCAGACGTCGATGTCGAAATCGATAACAACCCATTTCCTGTATCTCTCGGTGGTCTTCTTCCTATAGCGAAGAACCCTAATTTCGTGAATTGGGGGTTTTTGGTGAATTGGGGGTTTCAATTTTAACTCGTAAGTTTTACAAAAATCTATATTTGTAATCATTTCGGTTAATATTTTCACGTTTTCTAATGAAATCCGCCATTGTTATACATCATCATCATCATAACGTTTTCGATTTCATTTTGTTATGATGCACAACAATGATGCACAACAATGATGTATATTGTTATGATGCACAACAATGATGCACAAACAATGATGCACAACAATGATGTATATTGTTATGATGCACAAAAATGATGCACAAAAATGACGTATATTGTTAAAAATGATGCACAAAACCTCATAATCACATTCTTCTTTACTCAAGCACGTGATTCCTTTAATCTTCATCGCCTCTTTCTGTTTCTCTCTCACACACAACACCTTCACTGTGTGTTCCCAAATCACCAAAAATTGAACCCATTTCTTAATAAATCAAACCAACCGATTTTCAACTTTAACTGTGATTTGATTTGATCTGATCGGAGATGGGTGGCGTTGATCTGATCGGAGAGAGGAAAATGACGGATGTGTCGGATGAACAGGGAAGATAGAAAAGAACGATTGAATTAAAATAGGTGAAAAGACGATAATACCCTTCTGTTAAAAAAAAATAAAAAGGAAAGGGATAGACACATGGCAGTCTATGATTGGTTCTCACACTTTTTACACTATTTGGACTTTGTATATGATCCTACTTCTATATATATATATATATATATATATATATATATATATATATATATATATATATATACTTAAATGTTAAAACATAATTTTTGATAATTTATTGATATTTATATAACTTAATAATAGTAAAAATATATATAAGTATATATAAAATTACAAAATATATTAAAAAAATTTGCCGCTTTGTCACGCTTTGAAGAACGCCACGTCTCGCCTTTTCTTGCAAAACTTGAGGCTTACTCATGCCGCCACGCCACGTCTTACGTTATCTGTAACCTTGAGTTTAGGGTACTAAAAAATTCTCCTTAACCAAGTTAAGGGTAGTAAAATACATTTTGACCTTAATTTATAGAGTTTTTACTATATATATAAAAATCTTTTTTAACTTAAACTTAGTATAACTTCAACAATGTTAAATTATAGCAACAATAATTGAATTATTGTTGTTCTATCATTATCATAGCATCAATATAAAATCTATGGTTTCGGCCACTGATCTTGTCGGCTAATTCCAAACGATTTAAAAGTTATAAGCAAAACACCAATAAGTTTGATTATTAATGGTTTCGTCGACCCATAAGAAAAAGAATATTAAGTGATAACACACAAGACACAAATTATTAAACTTTCATAATAATTTTAATGTCATCTCAAATAACACTTCCAAAATTTCCTAAATTATTACCAAGATGGCATATGTTATGCAAACCCCCCCTAGCCAACTTTATGTCACATCTATGACATCCGTGTCATAGATGTGACATTTCTTTGTTTTTTTTGTTTTTTTTTGTCTTTTTCTTATCGTTCTTTTTAATTTTAAGTATCGTAAAATAACAAACATTATACATAATTTAACAAAAAAATAAATTTTGTATTAAAATGCAACATTCGTATCTTATTATTCACATATTCGGTATAATAAAAAACAGTACATATTGTTGTAAAAATCCCTATTAAGATATATAAGTTGCAACAAATCTTGTCGAATTTGTGTCCACCCTTTTCACAAATATACTCGATCTTATGTGTATACCCGTTCTTTTGTCTTGGTTCTTCGCTTAACAATAAGTATTTTTATAAATACATGTTTATATGAATATTTATATAAATATTTTTATAAATACATTTTTATATAAATATTTTTTCAAATACATTTTTAAATCCTAAATACTATTTTTATAAAAACATTTTTATAAATATTATTATTAAACATTTTTATATCCTAAATATTAATATTAATTAAAATACTTTTATAAAAACATGTGTGTCATGGATGTGAATAATACTGTTTTTTTATTAATACATAATTTATTTATTCGTTACATCATTATACTGTTTTTTATTATACCGAATATGTGAATAATAGAATACGAATGTTGCATTTTAATATACAATTTATTTTTTTGTTAAATTATATATAATGTTTGTTATTTTACGATACTAGAAAAATAAAAAAAAAACAACAAAAAGACAAAAAAAGACAAAAAATCAAAAAAAGTCACATCTATGACACATTATGTGTCATAGATGGGACATAAAGTGGAAGGGGGTGGAAGCATGTGGGGTAGGGGTTGGCATAACACAACCCTTAAAAGATTGGTTGGTGTCAAGAAGCCCAATTGCATTCACCAATAATTTATGAAATTTAGGCATCAATCATAATTGTATAATGAATGTAATCATAATAACCTATTAATTCAAATAATCGCTGTAGATTGATTGATTGATTGATTGATATACACGCTTAGTAATTTAACAAAATTTATACTTTATTGGTTATAAGAATCTAAAAGTGATGTAGAAATGGTAAGAAGAATTAAATGTTAAAATCATCAATGATCTGTCAACATTGAGAGACATGTTTGATGCTTTGATGTGTACCTCACGCAACTGCTTGTATTTAAATTCTAATTACTACATTATTTCATAAACTATGAATAACTTGTTACCATTATACTTGCAAATAATTTAACTAAAAAACCGAACCAAGCAAAATTAACGATTCAGTTTTTAAAATGGGTAAACAGATTAAGTTTTACGTGTTTAGATTATTTGGAAAGGATGAATACTTTTTTATGCAAATGTATGTAGCCAAATCAAGGGTATTCAAGAGACTGTTCTAAAACCTTTCCCCTCCCCCTCCACAATGGTGCGAACCGGTGGGTTCTTGTTAACTCGGTGAAAACTGGCTAGTCCATTTCCGTTTTTGTTAACCAAGTACACTTCTCGGAGAAACGTGGGACTTCCTTGTTTTATTACATAACCAAGCTAAGAAGAATTGAACTAGCAGTTGTTACGCAAATTTACCATCTCCTCTAAGCATATGTCTTAGAGGATGTTTGTTTTATATATAAGTTTATTAACTTATTTGTAACAAACAAGCCTCATTGTAAGCTAGTGGTTATAAGCTTATTTAGAAAAGGTTCCATAAGTCATTTATCTTGCTTATGAGCCAATCTACGTGTTCACAAATCATAACTCATAAATTTAAAAGTCTATCAAATAAAACTCAGACAAACACATCCTTAGTAGTGCACATTTATTAACGGAAAATGATTGATAGACTTAAATTACATTGTTATCAAAGTTTGTATTAAAACAATATATCAGCCAAAGTCCGACATGTGGGCTTTGGTACGTTACGTTTAGGTTTATGGTTCTTAACAATATGTTAAACTAGAAGGGCTCATCCTCACGCCGATTAAGGTTTGAAAAAAAAATTGAAACGGGATTATATCCGTTTTGATACCATAAAAAAATGATAGACCCATTTAGTTTAACATATTATTAATCCCAGGTCGGAGTTTGGTTAATATATTGTTTTAGTGGTTAGATATTGAAGATATTCAAACTTTTTGAAACCACACTTTATTAAAAACTTCGGTACAATTACTGATCCCATCATATGCCAAACCCCCAAGTGATTAATAGACTTGACCCAACGAGCTTGTGGGGATGCTTATCCAAATTCGGCCATTGTTAAATTTAAGCTTTTACCATTTTTGTACTTAAAATCATTAATGACTTCTATCCAAGAATCAACCCAATTTACAATCACTTAATATGTTATTTATAATCATTAAGCTTTCAAAATTACAGTTGATTATGCATTGTTTTGATGTTTATCAAACATGCACACCATGTGATTGATAAAATGTCTCAATGGTCAAGATTAAAAATTTGTTATCTTTTGGCCAAGTACTACCAATTTCCAATTGTATTCACCACCACACATTAACAGATTCCAATCATATCGTTGTAATTATCCGAAAAATATTGACACCAACCTTACAAAACTACTAATATGTCCATGTATCTTTCTTCTTTTTGCTAACTTACTTTTGAGATGTTGATAGTTTGTCACGTTACAGAATTAAAGTTTGCGGTTTAAATGCATTTAATGATCGAAAAACAGTGGAGGGAAATGAAAGTAACAACTCATTATTGTTGTTAACAACTCTGCTTCATCTAAATTTGTATACCGAACAAGTGAAATGAGTGTACTTCTGTAAAGCTTTTTAATTTGTATTGCTATATATAGTGTAATATAGAACATGTTTATGTTTATGATTAGTTTATCGTTGTCGTGGTGGATGTTTTATAAGAGGGAGAGTATTGAGCGCAGAACTTAATATGTTTGTTTAACTACGAAGAGGGACGAGCTTATGACTAATTCCATGAAGCAGAATAGTGATTCGTTCGTTTCTATCTTTTTATCTCTTTTATTGTTTTGTTTTAATCTGAAAAACACTTTTTGTTTAATCTTAACAGGTTTTTCTCTCAGGAGATCCCGAGTGATGTTACAGTTCACGTAGGAGATGTTTCTTTTTCGTTACACAAGGTATATTTTTTGTTTATATTCTTGTTATTATAGATTTATAGTTTGATACTTGTTTAATCATTTGAACTATTAATTTGATGCAGTTTCCTTTGGTATCAAAGTGTGGTTATATAAAGAAATTAGTCAATCCTAAAGACGTTGATGTTTTAGTAATTGAAATTTCTGATGTCCCTGGAGGGTCTGAAGGATTTGAACTCGCAGCAAAGTTTTGTTATGGAATAAATTTTGAATTATCGACAGAAAACATTGCCATGGTAAGATGTGTTGCTGAGTATCTTGAAATGACAGAAGATTACGCAATTGGAAACTTAGTAACTAGATCTGAATCCTATCTGAATGAAGTGGGACTTAAATCGTTAGCTGGTGCTGTTTCCATTCTGCAGTCGTCCGTAAACCTCTTACCAATGGCTGAAAAAGTGAAATTAATCAATAGTTGTATAGACACTATAGCATTCATAGTCACTAAAGAAAGCCAGTTTTTGTCTTATAGTAGTAGCACCGGAGGTTTAATCTCTTCCTCGTCGTCGTCATCATCACATCCAAAAGCTGTAGTTGATTGGTGGGCTGAAGACTTAATTGTTCTTAGAATCGATATCTTTCAAAGGGTTCTTCTTGCAATGATATCGAGAGGATTCAAACAATATGCACTCGGTCCAGTTCTAATGCTCTATGCCCAAAACTGTCTTCGAGGTTTGGTAAGCTCTCTTTATTTCCTCTGGCATTTTAAATTTTTTTTAAACAAAAAGATCACATAGAGAGTTTCCAAATAAAACAACACTTCGCTCGTTAACTTAATGTTGCTTCGAAATGATGGGTCACTTTCCATCTAGTTGCATCGTTTTGAGCAAGAATTTTTCTTGGACTGCATATATGAATCGATTCATATTTGAGGAAATCTTTCAATAGATATCCACAATGAATGACATGAATTTGCATAGCAGTACATTTCCTACTTATGATTTTTATTGTTACACCCTATGTTGCAAGGAAACGCCTATCGGGTGCCGTCTCACGTACCAGAAACGTCCCGGAAACGGGAAACGCCTGGAAACTCGCCGGAAACGCCTGGAAACGTTTCCCGGAAAAGGGAAACGTTTCACCTGTGAAGGAAGCGGCAAGGTTTAGCCGGAAACGGCACCGGAAACGTTTCCGAGAAAAAGATCACGTTTCTTTTATTTTTCATTTTTTGGGCTTTTAATCTAGTTTTTGGGCTTTTTATCTTGAAACCCTATTCTTTATATTATTATATATTATATAATAAGTCTTATTCTAAATAAAAAAAAAAACTTTCATATGTATTCTCCAATTTCAATCCTATGTGGTTTCTAAACTTTCTACTTTCTTGCATGAAGATAGACTAGATGATAACAACTTGTTTAATTAGGTATTCACGTTCAACAAACATAACAGCTTTAACTAGGTATTCACTTATTAGAGAACTTGATCATATGCGAATGATTTTGTTATATGGTATTACAGGTTTACTTGTATTTAATAATTTTAAACCTGAATACCTAATTAAACAAGCTAATTAAGTAAACATTCTATTACAATTTGATGTTAGATGTAAATGCTTATTTATTTTACTAATAAATATATATAAAAATATATAAAATACACAAACGTTTCTGGCCGTATCCGTTTCTTGATTTTTTAGACATCGGCGTTTCTAAGTACCGGTACCCGTCCCCGTACTCGTCCCCGTATCCGTCCCTGTGCAACATAGGTTACACCTACCTGTGGTTTATGTGTAATGGGTCTAATGACCTAAAAGGTAACCAACTTCGGTCTCGTTTCCGTTTTGGGTAATTAACTTATTTTACTCCAAAAAAAGCAATCAAAGTTTCAAAATTTAAAATGATTTTAAGCAATTACCTACGGTAATCAGTTTTCGGGAGTTTGTCTGCTGCATATGAGAAAAAAATCAACATGGTCAAAAGACACCACAAGTCAGCTGCCAGATCATTATCTTGATCGGCTACCGTGATTACTTTGAATCGGAGTGTTTGAAAGTTGGTTACCTTATATCAAAATTGTAAAACTTTAAAAGTTTTTTCCGATCCAAATATATTTACTTTCTTATGCAATTATGTCTCAACTTAGACTTGACCACACAACATCTTGGTTGATGGCCACCTATATACCGCTAAGTCAGAGGCCTGTTGATACCACTTGTTTCCTACTCTAGCACAAGGTTTTCGTTTTATTCATATGTTCAATTTAACCTTAAACAGGATATATTCGGAAAGAAAACGAAACAAATCGAGCCAAAATCTGAACATGAAAAGAGGATAGTTTTAGAAACAATAGTTAGCCTTCTACCAAGGGAAAGAAATGCAACGTCGGTTAGCTTCCTTTCAATGTTGCTTCGAGCTGCCATATATCTTGAAACAACAATGGCATGTAGGCTAGATTTGGAGAAACGAATGGGATATCAACTTGGGCAGGCAGTTTTGGATGATATATTAATTCCTTCTTTTCATTTTGACGGGGACTCATTGTTTGAAGTGGATACTGTTCAACGAGTCATGATGAATTTCGTTGAATATGAATTAGAAGGTAATCGTGATGAAAATGATATGGAGAAAGTTGGGAAGCTTATGGAGAGCTATCTTGCTGAAATCGCTTCTGACCGTAACTTGTTGTTATCAATATTTATAAATCTTGCTGAACAGATACCAGAGCAAGCAAAGGTAACAGAGGACGGAATGTATAGAGCCATTGATATTTACTTGAAGGTAAATTTGCAAAACAGATTTATCGTTTATAGACATCTCGTTATTTCAGTTTAACTAGTATTTGTTTAAACATTTGGCAATAATTTTACAGGCACATTCAACTTTAAGTGACGTGGAAAGGAAGAAAGTTTGCAGCTTGATGGATTGTCATAAGCTTTCCCGTGAAGCTTGTGCTCACGCAGCCCAGAATACCCGGCTTCCTGAGCAAACTAGAGTTCAAATTCTTTACCACGAACAACAACGGTTAAGAAACACCATGAATGGTGGCCTGATAGCAAGCGAGCACACTTCCAACAATCAAGCATTAAACGAAGAACTCTCACGCTTGAAAAAAGAAAACCAAGATCTCAAATTTGAGCTTCTGAAGACGAAAATGAAATTGAAAGAGTTGGAAAGATCGTCATCATCTATAGATAAATCTGCAGTCAGCAGTCCTACTTCCACACGTTATTCAGCTGAGAAACCACCATTGCCTCGGAAATCCTTTATGAATTCCTTGTCCAAAAAGCTCGGGAAACTTACACCGTTTCTACGTTCTGATGGATATATACCTTCGAGTACCAAAGGCAGGAACAAGCCAAGTAAAGACAGAAGACATTCCATATCTTGATCTACATCCTTGGCAAAATGAATTCTTCTGTTCGGTAAATATTGTTATGTTCAATTCCATGCCTTAATATATATATATGTTTGTGTGAAATTCTTATAAAATTTGTATGTATATTATTTGAAGTATATAGATATATGAAATTTGGTGAATACTTTGCAAGCATTGAACATATCTTCATTACCTGATCGATGAGGGGACATGTAAATAAGTCAGTTAAAGGCGAAAGGCGCAACTGAGGTGACGCAAAAACGCGAAGCCTCGAGTGAAAAGGGCTGGTAAAAGCTTAGAGATTGTGTATATAACAGTTTAATTTACAGACATAGAACAAAGGCATAATATGAAGAAAAAGAAGAACAAAAAGAATCCTTAATATGACAAATTACCAAGAAAAATAAATTAATCTTAGATAATTGAGTAAATTACATAAACTTTCGTGAGAATGGATGTATGTTAGAATTTAAGGACGAAAAACGTGATTAGCTTCCTTAGGTGGTGTAATCTTTTAGACTGCGTGACGGAATCAATAACTTAGGCTAAATCTTATTGACGAATTATGTAATTTACGCTACATGGAATTTAATGTTTTTATTTTCTATTTTTGTGCATTGTGTTTATGTAGAATGTTGGTTTAAAAAGGCAACTGGGAACTGAAGTTTAAATGATGATGTTTAGAATATAAGTTTGAAATGATTGAAAGCTTTTCTAAAAAATTAAATTAAAAAAAAAAAAGTTAAATGAAAAAGTAAAAACATGAGGGACAAACTAGCAGTGGCGCATGCCTATTTAACTACTTAATCATCATTTCATTTCATTTAAAAACAAAAGGTTCAGATTTTTATTAAAAGTGTTTACATGTGTTGTAAACTTTATAATTGTAGGTCGTTTTTGTTGGATCCTGGTTTGGACACAAACATTTTAAAGTTGTGGAATAATTAAAAAGTAAATATGTAATGGGGAAAATCTTTAAATAATCAAATGTTTGATATTATTAAGCTCACGTAATGTTGTACAATAAGAATAATATCAAAGACACTCGATTACAAAGACTTTAGACCGTCAAGTAAAATGTTGCGCAACTATATGCTACAGGTAGCGTAACACTTCTTTCTCTCTCTCTAAACGGCTGCATTTATGACCTGAAGTTTGGGTATTTATTGGTGACCATAAAACCCTAAATTGTTACGCAATCGCAACACTTAAACAAGTGTTACGCTGAGCAACAAAGTGTTGCGCAACTAAGTGTTGCAAAGCGCAACACTTCACAAATGTGCGTAACACTTTACAACTCGATTTATATATATTCTAGACTTCACGACATGTTTCTATACTAAGTACAAATGCAATCAATTGACGAATATGCTCCAACAATAATATACAATTTTTAACTCTTACTTTAAAAAGAAAACCAATATTATAAACATACAACTTACTTACTTATACATATGTCATTTTTAGTTTACAAAGAAAACCAATATTATAAACATATATACAACTTACTTACTTATACTTATGTCTCTTACATTACTTTAACTTACAACGTTTAGATGAATAAGTTAACTTACATATAGTCAAACTTGAAGACGTTGGTTTATAACATAAGATTATTTAACAAATCATTGATTTATAAATTTAAATACCAGTCAGGACGGGGAGTACATAGATAAAGTATAGTACACCTCGATGAGCAATAAATTTATATAATGTAACATTATGAAAGTTTTTCGTTTTATGTTACATTTTCGACTTGTATAGAAGAATATTTTGGATACCCCATTGAATTTTGATGTTAGATCCGCTACTGGAGTATTATTATATACTCATTTTTAATAAGAAAATTCATTACAAACATGCATACAAAAAAAACTTAGGGGCCAAAACTTTATAAAATATATAATAATATAAAAAATGAGTATGACAGAGTGTGACACTCATATGGAAGGGGAATCTAGTGGTAATATAGTGGCAGACAAACTATGAGGGAACTCTCCCTAATGTTGGAAATTTTGGATAATAAATTCAATATAATTAATTACCAACTTGCTTGATTAAATGTCAAGAAAATTAGGTATTAGATTAGATGGGGTAAAGCTTACCATTTAATTTAAATTTACTTTTTAGTTTATTTATATTCAATATAATGCATGTTACAAGTGTATTTAATAACATTAATAATAGTTTTATATATTTTATGCAGTTTCAACATCTAATTTTCAAATAAGTTAAAAAAAAAAAAAATCTCTAAAGTTGAAAAACTTGTATTTTGAAAACTAAAGCTATTATTATTAAGAAACAAATAACAAAAAATAGAACTTTTAAGAAGAAAACATTTTATATATCTTTATTGTGTAATATTCCATTTTTTGAGTATTTAATTGTTTTATAAGATATTAAAAATATTATTTAATAAAATCAATCAATGAATGGATGTGTACTTGTAAGATGCCATTTTTATTTGTCTTTTGGATGTGATTCTTCCCCCCTTGCCTTTCAATTTTAGGTACTTAAAAAGCAATCTAATAAGAAACTCCAAAATTGTCTCCATGGTTTTAAAAAAATACAAGAATAATAATTGACTTAAACCTTTATTTTCTATATTATCATCCTGGATACACATAAACATGACTTGTCAATTTCACAATTCTATCCTACAAATTATGTTGAACATAATATGTTTAACTTCAACACGAGATCGAAACAACCCGAAAAGATCCAGAGAGATAGATCTTTATTTCCTTTACACGAATAAACATGGATCTTTGGTAACTTATTAGTTCCACTTATTCATATTGGTGACATGTTTTGTGTACCTGAGTTCTATCATCAGATATGCTTCTATGAGTAGGGTCCCACCCCATCCAATTTATGTGGAATTGTTTTTAACAAAAGTTAAATATTACATTACGAACTCTTCTAAGACTTTTTATAAATGAAATTGCGACTTCGTCGTCGATCGGTATTATGAGGAAAACATAACGTAAACACTTTTACAAAATTATTCTCTGCTTATAACGCATGCTATATGACTATATCATGATACATTATAAAGAGGGACTTAGTTACAAAAAAGTCACTTTTCTTTAAAGATAGGATATGAGTCTTTCATACAAAAGACTAGAGAGACAACCATCATTGCAAAATGCCAAATTAGTCAATGTACAAGTTGTAATACACAAGATACAAGTCATAATAGCATGACAAAAGGAAGGTTTTTAGGTTTAATCTCTAAAAAGTTAAACTAGATCAACTCCTTGAGATGAGATGATTAAAAAAAGAAAGAAAAGAAAGAAAACTAGAACTTCACACAAACAATGATCAAGTTCATAAGTAGAACATCAAATTAAAACCCTAAAAGAGTTGCCACGTTCGATTCTCATCGGCTTCAATTAGCAGAGTGTCATCTTTCGGCAAAAAAACCCTAAAAAAGATCTTGAAATATACCAATATTTTTATCTTAAATTCATGCATCAAGTCATGTTTAAACTTAGAACTTGATACATCCATTGGGGCTGTTGTTGGAGTGATCTATCCGAAGAAGAATTGTTGTTTCTTTTGTTACTATTTAAAAAACTTGAATTCTCTCTTGTAATTCTCTCCACTCTCTTTACATGATTTGATCCCGTTGAAGACGACGAAAAACTTGGCACGGAGTCTGATGATTCGGGCTTATTCGTTGTTCTTCTCCTTCGGTTAAAACTTGTTGGAGCCAACGTGAGCTCAATTTCGCACTCGTCTTCCTCAGTTTCTTGATCATTTGATGTTTCTTTAACATGCTCATACTCTTTAGTTGTAGCAGGCTGTTCTAAATCAAACATGCTCTTTTGTTGTTGATAACTAAAAGATATGTTTTCTTGATGATTAATATTATGTATGCTTCTTTGCATGTTCTTCATTAGCATCTTCTGGATTTGATACAATCTATGAAGCTCATATACCTTCAAACAAATAAAAAAAAAAAATCTAATTAATTCCCATTTTCGATAATCGTCTTATATATAAACACAAAATCTATAAGAAAAAAAGTTAACATAAACAAGTACCTGTTCTTTGAAGGTTTCTTCATGCTTTAACATGGCCATCTTCATGCATTCTTTATCATATGGTTGAACAAACTTGTCCATTGTTCTCTTCTCCAATCTTCGATAAAACTTAAGAACGAAATCCGAATTTTGCTAAAAACTGCATATATATAATAAGTATATATATATATATATATATATATAGAATAAGAGATTGCAAAGATTCAATGTAACATTAAAAGTTAAGATGGAATTGAAGTTTAGATTCTTTTTAAGTTTGTTTTATTCAAATTGGCCACCTTCACTACAATAATTATCACGAGATATGTTATATAAAGAATCTTGATATGTTTATTTTGTTTTTAATGACAATAATTTTTGTAAAGACATACATAAAGTTCATGATCGCATCAAGTGATGAACTCATGATCAAAAATACATGTTTATATATATTCGTTTCGAGATGCAAATGATTGACAAAGAACACAATCCAACGAACACGGAAAATTCACAAAGATTTTGCGATTAAGCGATTTCTAACCTTTTTTGAAGTGGCAAAGCTTGAAGTAAGTTTAGGTAATGAGAAGAGGTTTTCAACTCAAAGAGTTTCTTTTCTAGTGATTATGTTCCAAGAGAAGAAGAAATAAAGCATATTATGAAGGGGGTGGGGTGGGATGGGGTGGGTTGGGTGGGGGTGGGGTGGGGTGGGTAGGGGTGTGTCTCTTTCTTAATTTGTGTTGCTTACAACTCAGAATTATAAGCCACAAACAGCTAATCAGTTTATTTGATACTCATGATAATAACTTAAGGGTGACACCTTACAATCCTCGTGTTCACAGGATTATTTAAATTGTTGGGTAGTTAAGGTAGTAGATATTTTATTAAAGTTATAACGATTGATTTGATGTAATATTTTGTATTATTTTCTGTTTAATTAAAGTCTTTATTGGTGTTTCTAATTAATTTAAGCATGCATGAAATCATTAATCATATAGCTGATTAGAGATTAATACATAGATTTGAGATAATGAAAATTTGCAAACTTTGTAAGGAAAACCGTACTATACCGTATAGAAGATTAAAACATGTTAATTTTTCAATGTACTGAACCCAAGTTAATTTATGCCTAGTGATTTAACCTCAATTCTTCACCAAAACGACGTCTTCTACTAAATAAAAGAAAATCGTGTTTGAACTTGACGATACTTGACGAACCTCTACCCTGCTAAAAACGCTAAAATTGGTATCAACAATGGTATATACATTGTTTGGTGTGCTTCTTCGATTTTTAGGTGTGAAGAATAGAATAATCTTATGATTTAAAAAGTTTGATTGATAGTTTAGACTACATATATATCGAATATATTCCAACGTACAGGATAATCTTATGAATTAAAACCAAATGTCTACATCTAATGTATGTATTAGGTAAAGCATAATTAGTTCCACATCATTTGCATATACAATGTTTTGTTTTATTTGAAAGTAACATAATAGTTCTAATAGAAAATACAAATATGTAGTAAAATATATATTGTGTTGAGAAGTTTAAGATTGGTGTATTGTTTATTTAAGGTTTAGAGGGCACAGAAAATTAAAAATACCAAACAAATCTAACTCCTATTGTCCAATCTCATTCATGTTTTCTGCAGCTCCTGCCCCACCTCAATACGTTTATCTTTCTCTCCAAATATAATAAAATCTTATGTAAAGGGTTTATAGAGAAGGTGTATAGTCTATGTGGAAGCTGACGTGAAATTAATAGAAAATTAGTTTATTATTTTGACAAGTTTAGAGTAAAAGTTCATCAAAAATAAAAATAAGTTTATATGTATAAATTTAGAAAAGAAAAACTATTTTTGGTTACATAACTAATTCTGACACTTTTTAATATTAAAAGAATATAAAACTTTATCTTATAAGGATAAATATAGACTTGATAAGTTTATAAAAGTAAATGACTAAGTTTATAAAAAATAGTGATTTATAAAAAGATGATGTGTCTTGTCATGACGTAACAATGTTATAAACTTGTTAAAGTTTATAGCATTACGAATACTCTAATAAATAAAATTGAAAAATAATTTAACTATTTACTTTTATATCTACATTTAAAGAAAAATAGTATTCCTAATTTTATTTTTTATTTTTATATGAAATTAGACATATTAATAAAAATACACCAATAAGGAAAATAAGTTAAAGATAGCAAAAATTGAATTAAGTACATAAATGATCCTTGTGTTTATCTTAATTTAACGGGTTTCATGCCTGAATCACAATTCAATCGAGTTCGATCCTTCTCATCTGTGTTTGGTTATACGTTTGGTCCCTCGATCACTTAAAATGACTACCCATTTCCCTTTTCTAAAATTTATTTAATACTTTAATCCATTTTATATTGTTATTATTACTGTTATAAAATATACATAAAGTTTCTTTTTTTAATCCGTATATCTTTTTATTAAAATCTATGTTACACTCATAATCAATATCATCAAAATTCTCAAACACCAAAATACTCTAACCAAATCAAATAAACAAAATCATGAACATGAAAAATTTGCACAAACAATACAGATAAAAAAAAAAAGGGGGTAAACCGTTCTACAATTTTTGACGTATAAAACGCCACCACCACGGATTTGTCAACCGTTGCCACATATCAATTCACCGGTGCCATGGATTCGTTCAACCGCCACCGGTCTTCCACCGCCAGAGGCACACAACCCTACCACTTTCGTCTACTTTTTGGCACCTCTTCACCACCATATAACACCTAGGGGTGTTAATCGGGTTAACCCGACCCGAATAAGCTTAATCGGGTCGGGTCTAATCGGATTTCAATACTCAAAATATGACCCACAACCAGACCCTAATAAGGTTCGGGTCTATTCGGGTTCGGTTTTATTCGGGTCGGGTGTGTTCGGGTTGGATGAAAATAAAATACATAATAAACTTTGACCAAATTAGTAGATAGCTATTGGTTATTAGATTAATGAGCAAAACAGTTTCTAATAAGCAATTTATTAAGAGGCACAACAATAGCGACCACATAAATTTTATAATGTTGCAAAAGTTATAATTAACATTAAATAGAAAAATATATAATGTTGCAATAATATTATATACACAAAATTCTAAAAATCATAACCTAAAAATAAATAATTTTTAACATATTTTGGGCACTATTAGGTGTATACATTAGTTTTGTATATATTTATTTGACTACTAACATTTATAAAAATAATCCAACCATTTAATATATAAAATAACCGTTAATGCGAAGTTGTGTTTTGTAAAAAAAACAATTTATGTTTTCGAAGAGTAGGAATTAAGAAGAAACATATGTAAAGTTTTTATTTCAAGAAATGATCGGCGTTTTACTTATCAATTCATTAATGAGTTGTACAAAACTGTTGTTAAGCTTATTAGTAAACTGAGTAAAACAAAGAAAAAAAAATTATTCGGGTTGACCCGAACCCGAATAAGAATGCTTAAAAAGACCCGTAACCCGACCCTAATTAAGTTGCGGGTTAATCGGGTTGACCCGAATAACCCGATCGTAGATTCTAGACCCGACTAACCCGACCCAAATAAGCTTATTCGGGTTCGGGTCTGGTCGGGTCAATCGGGTTCAATTTTTTTTGACACCCCTAATCTAAGCACACCACGACAAGATCAAAATTTTATTTGGTATTTTGATTGGCTCCCAATTTCGATGAGTTGAGATTACCCCTTTCGTTCCATTGCACCACCACCACGGAGAAGATTTGGTTAATGTTAATAATTTTAAAATCTAATATGGAGTTTTCATTAGGGATTTCGATTAGTTTTGTTTGTGGTGGGTTTGAGACATTAGGGTTAGGTTGAAGATATGGTACAGAGAGATTGGAGAGGGAGAGAGACATAAAAATAATATAGAATTAAATATATTTTTTACAAAATATTATATAATATAAAATTAATTAAAAGATGTATATTGTTAGATCAAGGATTGACAGGCTCAGTAACTTGGGTGTTTGGGATTCAGCCCCTTGACCTCCTGCTTAGCAGTGCGAACCTATCAAGCTCTTGGCGAGCCTAAGGTGGTCAAGTGGCTGGTTGGAGAAAGATGATCGGAATATGTTTACTGCGGGAAGTGTATAGATATTCCGGTCAAGAGATACTGTGTGCAAGTATGAGAGTGGAGAAGATGGCCTCCAAAACCTAAAGTGTGGAGTATTTATACCCAACACTACCAAGTATCAACAACGTATGACCATGATGACCATTTATGACTCATCAGTAGGATTCCAACGGGTATTAAAGAAACAGATAACGTCCATATCATTATATAACCTTATTAATGCTTTGACGGTTACACTCAAGGATTAGGCTTGAGTGTCTGACTGGTAGGATGTCAGGAGTATGATACTATGAGATGAATCCCAAGGCATTAGTGTTGGTTTGGAGGAACACGGTACTTATTAGATACAAGGTATAAGTATTGGCTCTGGAGTGCCGGGCCAAAAGCATGAGTGACAGCCTAGGCGTAAGTGCTACCAAGGTGCCGGACATCGGACCACGAGTGCCGGACGCCGGGATACGAGTGCCGGACGTCGGGCCACGGGCGCCGGACGCTGGGGCCAAGCTACCGGACACGGGGCCAAATTCCCGGACACGGAGTCGGATTCCTGGACGTGGGGCTAAGTGCCGGGTGTCGGGGCCTAAATGTCGGACACAGGGCCAAGGCTAGGGTGCCGGGGCCAAGGCTCGGGTGCCGGGGCTAAACTCCCGGACACGGGGCCAAGGCTCGGGTGCCGGGGACAAATTCCCGGACACGGGGCCGGATTCCCGGACACGGGGATATTTTACCCGGACACGGGGCCTGGTGCCGGGGCCATTTTACCCGGACACGGGGCCTGGTGTCGGGGCCATTTTACCCGGACACGGGGCCGGGTGCCGGGGCCATTTTACCCGGACACGGGGCCGTTTTACCCGGACACGGGGCCTGGTGCCGGGGCCATTTTACCCGGACACGGGGCCTGGTGCCGGGGCCATTTTACCCGGACACGGGGCCGTTTTACCCGGACACGGGGCCGTTTTACCCGGACACGGGGCCTGGTGTCGGGGCCATTTTACCCGGACACGGGGCCTGGTGCCGGGGCCATTTTACCCGGACACGGGGCCGGGTGCCGGGGCCATTTTACCCGGACACGGGGCCGGGTGTCGGGGCCATTTTACCTGGTCGCGGGGCTTCTGGGTGTCGGGCTCACGTTCCGGGTTCTGGTCCTTTTGTCAGATTGAGATTCAGTGGGCCGAACCCAAATGTTAGGTTTGATAGGCTATAAGTATAAGCCATCACCTACTAACACTATCATGGCCCCCAGTTAGGTTTTAAAATGGTTTTTTGAAGCCTAACTTTTTTTGTTCTTATTGTCTCTTCCGGCTATTCTTTGGCCATGCCTTTCTTGGCCGCTTGAGGTTGCCTTGAGTAGTTGTGACCGAGACCATGTCCAATGTGTCTTTGAAAAATAATGTTTTATTGGGTGATCAAGCCAATAACACATTTTTAACCTGTTATCTTGGATGTTGTGTCACACCATCTTGGGTGTGCGTAAGAGTAATTATACTGAATTGTGTCTATGACACTCATTTGAGTACCTATGGTTCTTTTGTATGCCGATGACATAGCTAGATGTTGGCATCTCATGTATATTTCATATCGTGCCGATGGCACTTTTGTTGGTTAACCTTCAATTTGTTTTACTCGCGAGTGATGTCGCTTCACAATGAGAAGTGCTTGCCTTTTCCCGGTAGGTAAAAAGACGAATATGTGATTGCATGTTTGGCGTAGACGTAAGATGTCTATATGTGCCTTGTGCTAAATTTCCCTCCAAACGTAGTTTGGGGTGGTGCATCAGGTTTGTTGCCTTGTGGGATACATAGATCAGACCACTTTGTATTTTGAGGTGCATTTCTGTGAATGACTCTTTGAAGAGTGTTTTCTTATGGTGTGGCCAAGTCCCTGATGAGTGAGATGGCCAAATACCAAAGTTTGCCAGATTTCCCAGATATCCAGACTTGGCTAGTTGTTGATTGTCAAGGTGTACCATGTTGTAGAGACATCCGGACTGGCCGGCTGTTCAGGGTTTTTTTTTTTTTTTTTTTTTTTTAAACTTTCGGCATTGAAACAACTGTTGGCTAGGCACATCCTGACGGGTGTTGTGGTTGTAAGTGCTGACAATCAGCAATAATATGTAAATATTAAACGTAGCACCTTTTTAGATTCATTGCATTCCATGTCCTGGGTAATGGTTGTCCATCTAAGTCAGACAGGGTGTAGGAGCCAGTTCCATGTGCTTCAAGGACACTATATGAGCCTTCCCATGTGGGACCCAACTTGCCCAAGTTTTCGGTCCTGCTAGCTTCATTCTTCCGCCATACGAGATCTCCCACTTTGAAAGATGTGTGTCGGACTCTTTGGTTATAATACTTAGCCATCTGTCTATGGCTTTCTGCTTGTCGGATGAGAGATATTTCTCTTCGCTCCTCGATGATATTCAAGTTCTCCCTTAGGGCTTCTTCGTTTAGCTCCGGATTGAAATGAAGGGTCCGGTGAGTAGGGATTGTAAGTTCTGGTGGGATAACTGCCTCAGTGCCATAGACTAGGCTGAAAGGGGTTTCAGATGTAGTTCTGCCGGGGGAAGTTCTATGTGCCCTAAGAATGCATGGGATTTCGTCTACCCATGCCTTTGCATATTTTCCCAATCTGGCCTTAATTCCCTTGACGATTGCTTTGTTCATGACTTCCACCTGACCATTAGCTTGTGGGTGTGCCACCGAGGTAAATCGTTGTTGGATATCCATATCCTGACACCAAGTCTTAAATGGATTATCTGCAAATTGTTTTCCATTATCACTGACTAGGACGTGTGGAACTCAAAAGCGACATACTATATGTTCCCAAACGAAGCTTATCATTCGAGGCCCGGTGATAGTTGCCAAGGGCTTAGCTTCAATCCATTTTGTGAAATAGTCCACAGCCACTAAAAGGTATTTAACATTGCCTACTCCAGGGGGGAATGGTCCGACAATGTCGATTCCCCATTTGTAAAATGGTCATGCGCTAGTCACTGGAATGAGGTCCTGCTTTGGCATTTTTGAGACTGACGCATATTTTTGGCATGATTCACATTTTTCAATTTCTTCTTTTGCATCTCTGTGCATGGATGGCCAGAAGTATCCAAGTCTCATGACCTTAGTGGTTACCGAACGAGGGCCTACATGCATGCCACAACTTCCACCATGTACATCCTGAATTAGATCCTTTGCTTGTGTTGGGCCGACACATCTTAGATGTGGACCCAAAAAAGACTTCCTAAACAGGTAGTTGTCTATGAGGAGGTACATTGGTGCCTTCATTCTGATTTTCCTTGCTAGTTGTTTGCCTTCCGGGAGTTGTCCATTCTGAAGGAAGTTTTTTATTGGAGTCATCCAATAGTCTTCCTCCGTTATTGCGGCCACTTCCTTTGTTGGCACTATGGATTTCTCAGTTAGGATTTCCACCAACAATTCTTTCTTGAGGTGGGCGAAGGAGGATGCTGCAAGTTTGCTCAATGCATCTGCTATTTTGTTACGGTTTCTTGGCACTTGCTCTATGGTAAATTTTGAGAAGTCCGAAATGATTTTTCTGGTTTTTTCCAAGTATTGTTGCATGGAAGTTTGATTTGCTTCATAGCTACCATTGATATGATTAGCTACCAACTGGGAGTCCACAAAAGCTTCTATATTTTGAACTCCCATCTTTCTAGCTATTCGTAGCCCTGATAAGAGAGCTTCATATTCGGCTTCATTGTTGGTTGCCGGAAAGTCAAACTTAAGGGCGTAGGTATACTCGTTTTTGTCTGGATCTGTGAGTATGAGGCCAGCTCCTGACCCTTCTAGGCTGGATGCGCCATCTGTGAAGAGGGTCCAAGGAGGGCTGTCTGTCACTAATGGATCCTTTGGTTCTTCCATTCCTTCGATTTCAGCCAGGAAATCTGCCAAGATTTGTCCTTTCATCGAGTTTCGAGGTTGGAAAGAAATTTCATGTTCTCCCAGTTCAATTGCCCATTTTGCTAATCGTCCCGACACTTCTGGTTTTCCCAATATTTGTTTGATTGGTTTGTCTGTTAGCACTTGGATGGGATGTCCTTGAAAATATCTCCTCAAACGTCTAGACGCATGAACCAAAGAGAGTGCCAATTTTTCCAAACATGGATAATTAACCTCTGGGCCTTTCAGTGCCCTACTGATGAAATAGATCGGCATTTGTGAGTCGCCCCTTTGGGCTACTAAAATTGCGCTTACACATTCCTTGGAAGCAGCCAAGTATATAGTTAGTGTCTCCCCGGCTATTGGAGCCGTGAGTGTTGGGAGATTGGCCATGAATTTCTTCATTTCTTGAAATGCCACTTCTGCTTCTTCAGACCATGAGAAGTCTTTTTCCGAATGCATCCCTTTAAGGTATTAAAGAAAGGGAGGGATCGATCTGCGGCTTTGGACAAGAAACGGCTAAGTGCTGCTAGCTTGCCATTTAGGCTTTGGACTTGCTTTTTGGTGGAAGGAGATGGCATGTCAATGACTGCCTGAACCTTCTTAGGATTCACTTTGATTCCATTAGGTGTAACAATATGTCCCAAGAATTTTCCTTCCTCCATGCCAAAACTACACTTGGATGGATTAAGCTTCATGTTAATATTACGTAATGTTTGGAAAGTTTCCAGGATATCAGCCAACATGATGTCTGCCGTATTGCTTTTGATAACTATGTCATCTACATAGGCTTCTATGTTCCTTCCCACTTGATTTTTGAAAGTTTCATCTATTAGACGTTGATAGGTTGTTCCAGCTTTTTTCAAGCCAAATGGCATTTTTTGGAAACAAAATATGCCTTGGTCTGTGTGAAAAGCTGTTTTGTCTTCATCACCTTTTTTCATACAAATTTGGTGATAACCTTTATATGCATCTAAAAAGCATTTGAGTCTAAATCTATCTAACGATTCCATTTTCCAATCGATTTCTGGTAAAGGATAGTCGTCCTTTGGACAAGCTTTGTTGATGTCCTTGAAATCAACGCATAATCTCCAAGAACCATCCCCCTTCTTTACCATAACTGGATTAGCAATCCAAGTTTGGTATTTTACCTCTCTGACAATCCCTGCTTCGACCATTTTGTTTACTTGGTCACATGCAGATTTACTACGATCCGGGGCCATGCCTCGTTTTTTCTGTCGGATTGGCACAATATTGGGATTCGCGTTTAGGGAATGCTCTGCTAGTTCCCTTGGGACACCAGTCATGTCTGATGTCAGCCATGCGAGGACATCAAGGTTTGATTCTAGTAACGCTATGAGTTTAGTCTTTGTCTGTGCTGGGAGTTGTGAACCAATGGTCAATGGTTGTTCAGGGAAGTTTTTATTAATAATAACTTTTTGTTCCGGACCATCAATGATTTCCATTGCCGGATCACTTTTGGGACCCTCTACCAGTTTTGGTTTCTCTACCTGTTTGCACTCTTTAGGCCATGACGTTCTAGCCCTGACTGTGGCTATGCCAGCTGGGTAGGGAACTTTATCATGCCATGAATGGTTGATGGAATTGCTAAATTTTTGTAATGCAGGCCTGCCCAGTAGGACATTGTAGGCCGATGGTGCATCAATGATTGCAAAATTAATCATTTCTAACCTATAGTGTGGATATTCTCCTAACATCATGTTTATTGCTACCTCTCCGATTGGCCAATGCGTCTCACCTGAAAACCCCACTAGATGGAATTGTGTTGGACGCTTTGAATGTTGTACTTTTTCAGGGAGCATCCTAAAACAGTGGGCATAAATAATGTCCATTGAGCTCCCTGTATCAACATATGCCTTATTCACTTCATAGTTGGCTAACCGGATTTGTATTACTACCGGGTTGATGGAAGGAGTTTCAATTGGTGGAAAGCAAATAGGCTCCATCACCCAATCCTGAAGGACTGATGCCTTCCTTTTGCGAGATGTAGTTTCTTCCTGCGCCATGTATATGTAATTAGGTGGGGTGGTGGATGGGGTATTGGTGGTTGTCTTTGGCTTAAGTGAACCGATTTGTGATGAGGAATTGCCTTCCATGGAGAAGAAAAAATGGTGGTGAAACTAAGAAATGAAATGAAAAAAGATAGAAATGAAATGAGACACCGTTGCTAAAACGTGTCCCACGGATGGCGCCAATGTTAGAGCAACGATTGACAGGCTCAGTAACTTGGGTGTTTGGGATTCAGCCCCTTGACCTCCTGCTTAGCAGTGCGAACCTATCAAGCTCTTGGCGAGCCTAAGGTGGTCAAGTGGCTGGTTGGAGAAAGATGATCGGAATATGATGACCATTTATGACTCATCAGTAGGATTCCAACGGGTATTAAAGATACAGATAACGTCCATATCATTATATAACCTTATTAATGCTTTGACGGTTACACTCAAGGATTAGGCTTGAGTGTCTGACTGGTAGGATGTCAGGAGTATGATACTATGAGATGAATCCCAAGGCATTAGTGTTGGTTTGGAGGAACACGGTACTTATTAGATACAAGGTATAAGTATTGGCTCTGGAGTGCCGGGCCAAAAGCATGAGTGACAGCCTAGGCGTAAGTGCTACCAAGGTGCCGGACATCGGACCACGAGTGTCGGACGCCGGGATACGAGTGCCGGACACCGGGCCACGGGTGCCGGACGTCGGGCCACGGGCATCGGACGCTGGGGCCAAGCTACCGGACACGGGGCCAAATTCCCGGACACGGAGTCGGATTCCCGGACGTGGGGCTAAGTGCCGGGTGTCGGGGCCTAAATGCCGGACACGGGGCCAAGGCTAGGGTGCCGGGGCCAAGGCTCGGGTGCCGGGGCTAAACTCCCAGATACGGGGCCGGATTCCCGGACACGGGGCCATTTTACCCGGACACGGGGCCTGGTGCCGGGGCCATTTTACCCGGACACGGGGCCGGGTGCCGGGGCCATTTTACCCGGACACGGGACCGTTTTACCCGGACACTGGGCCTGGTGTCGGGGCCATTTTACCCGGACACGGGGCCTGGTGTCGGGGCCATTTGACCCGGACACGGGGCCGGGTGCCGGGGCCATTTTACCCGGACACGGGGCCTGGTGCCGGGGCCATTTTACCCGAACACGGGGCCGGGTGCCGGGGCCATTTTACCCGGACACGGGGCCGTTTTACCCGGACACGGGGCCGTTTTACCCGGACACGGGGCCTGGTGTCGGGGCCATTTTACCCGGACACGGGGCCTGGTGTCGGGGCCATTTTACCCGGACACGGGGCCGGGTGCCGGGGCCATTTTACCCGGACACGGGGCCGGGTGTCGGGGCCATTTTACCTGGTCGCGGGGCTTCTGGGTGTCGGGCTCACGTTCCGGGTTCTGGTCCTTTTGTCAGATTGAGATTCAGTGGGCCGAACCCAAATGTTAGGTTTGATAGGCTATAAGTATAAGCCATCACCTACTAACACTATCATGCCCCCTAGTTAGGTTTTAAAATGGTTTTTTGAAGCCTAAGTTTTTTTGTTCTTATTGTCTCTTCCGGCTATTCTTTGGCCATGCCTTTCTTGGCCGCTTGAGGTTGCCTTGGGTAGTTGTGACCGAGGCCATGTCCAATGTGTCTTTGAAAAATAATGTTTTATTGGGTGATCAAGCCAATAACACATTTTTAACCTGTTATCTTGGATGTTGTGTCACACCATCTTGGGTGTGCGTAAGAGTAATTATACTGAATTGTGTCTATGACACTCATTTGAGTACCTATGGTTCTTTTGTATGTCGATGACATAGCTAGATGTTGGCATCTCAAGTATATTTCATATCGTGCCGATGGCACTTTTGTTGGTTAACCTTCAATTTGTTTTACTTGCGAGTGATGTCGCTTCCCAATGAGAAGTGCTTGCCTTTTCCCGGTAGGTAAAAAGACGAATATGTGATTGCATGTTTGGCGTAGACGTAAGATGTCTATATGTGCCTTGTGCTAAATTTCCCTCCAAACGTAGTTTGGGGTGGTGCATCAGGTTTGTTGCCTTGTGGGATACATAGATCAGACCACTTTGTATTTTGAGGTGCATTTCTGTGAATGACTCTTTGAAGAGTGTTTTCTTATGGTGTGGCCAAGTCCCTGATGAGTGAGATGGCCAAATACCAAAGTTCCGGGGCCATTTTACCTGGTCACGGGGCTTCTGGGTGTCGGGCTCACGTTCCGGGTTCTGGTCCTTTTGTCAGATTGAGATTCAGTGGGCCGAACCCAAATGTTAGGTTTGATAGGCTATAAGTATAAGCCATCACCTACTAACACTATCATATATATATATAAAAAAAGTATTTTAGTCATTTCTTTTGCCATAGAAACCAATTGTGTAGCCAAACATGTGTTAGAAGGACTGGACGTGATTGAATTACGACACATGGACGAAACATGTTATATTGAGACAAACATAGGAACCATTTATGTACTTAACTCTAATTTTATCTTCAAGTTAGAAAAATGTATTAGAAAGAAAATAACACTTTCATGTAGGGGTGTTCATCGGTCCGGTTCTCGGTTTGTTCGGGTAATTCGGTTTGGTTTATTCGATTTTTTTGAAAAAAAAAGGTAAAATCGGGAATCGAATTCATATAAATAAACCGAACCAAACCAAACCAAACCGAAAACCGAATTCAAATTAAAGGAATTCGGTTCGGTTTTCGATTTTAACCAAAAGAACCGAATTGCACACAAAAAATATTTTTATAGTAGTTTTTAATACACATATGAGATATAAATCAATCGTCAATGAGATAATTTTAATCATTAATTATAAAAGTCCAATTAAACAAAGAAGGATACAAAAACGTAAGTAGATTATAAAAATGAAATAAATAACACGTTACCTATTATGTAATGGATGAGTTTGTCCAATCAAACAAAGGATCAAGATATCAACTAAGATGTCATTCTGGTCACAATCGATTAAATTTAAAGTTCTAACATATTTGAAAGGAGAAAATATGAGAGTTGATGGTTTTTTTAATACAAATTAAAAGACTATAATTAGTAAATTAGAAATATTATAAAATTACTAAATATATATTCGGTTTTCGGCTAAAACCAAATCCATATTTTCAAAACCGAAAACCGAACCGCAAATTCTAGTTCGGTTTCGATTATAAACCGAACCAAAAACCGAGTTCAGAATCGGTCCGATTTTAATCGGTTTCGGTTCATTTTAATTTTTGGTTTATTCGATTAAAAATCAAACCATAAACACCCCTACTTTTATGTGATTTAATTTAGATCCAATAAATCCGTGTTTATCACTCATTAACCATGTGGGGTAGGGTGGACTTAAATCAAAAATCCTGATTAAACAAGCCATTCATTTTTAAGATGCAACTTTACATGTCAAAATTTATTTTTATTTTGGTAATAATAATAAAAGTGTTCCTAAAATATGCATATAAGATATCTTACAATGCAATTATTGATCTCCGAAATTCCTTTTTCATCAAGAAATGCATTAAAGAACCTTTAAGTTCATGTCGATAAAGTAAACATACAAAATAATCATGTAATGTATTTCCGAGGGTTCGAGTCTTTTGAAGCAGATAGACCCGACCTAATTGGGGAATTTCCGTGACCATTCAAACCAATTCCCCAACCACGCGCCAAATGTTAACATCATAAACATGAGTTATTTAGCATGGTAACAACCTGATCACAGAAAGCATACATGGTCCCTTTAGTTCATTTGCATGACTCACATTCCGAACTTTCGTTAACAACGTCTAGCCATAAATTTGTAATGTAGATAATAAAAGATAACAACTACGTAACCGGTAATGCTAAGCACTATTAAGGAGTTGATAATATGATTATGAGTATTAAAATTAAAGAAGTAGAATCATGTAATAAGAGATGGGGACATGGTGCACATGGCATCACTGGATCTCTTTCTCGATCTGTGTCTCTGTACTATTCATGTACCTTTCTATGCAAACATCTCATCATTTTCTTTGTTTCTGTTTATACATTTTATTCTCTTAGATTAAAAATCAATTTTATAACCAAATCCATAGTTGTATTTCGAGATACTTTAATAATTAGAAAATATAACTCATTAACAAATAAAATCAAAACTAATATTATTTGTTGGTCACAAACTTTTGTTTATTTAACATTGTATGTATTCGACTATTAAAGTTATTTATTATGCTGATTAGTGCGGCACTACATTGAACCGAGAGGGTTTCACCGAATCCACTGAATTAGAATTTTTTTAGTATTTTAGTATATTTTTAGTATAACTTTAGCATTATCTGGTATATGAACACGTAGACTTTGAATACAAGCATAACTTCATTCTAATCATGAACCTATTCGGAATGTTTTCTAGCTCCGCCTCTGATGATGATGTAACGATTTACCTGAAACCAAATATTTGTTTAGTGTAGCCGAATTACTTATTCTATCTTAAGGTTTAGTGAATGAAAGTATATCATTTTACCTATTTTGCTATTTTGTGTACATAATATTTGAAAATCATCTATTATTTATATCTAACTACTTTTAAAACTTTTATTGTGTGTATTTAACTTTTATTGCAAAAATAATATTAATGTTGAGAAGACCAATTCAACTAGCGAGCCACACAAAATAAACTTGAAAAAGTATATAAAAGCTACTCGATTCAAGCTCAAGCTAGTTAATGAAGTAAAATTCTTAGTCAAGCTTGAGAGATAAAATACTCGGTCTATAAAGGTCGTGAGCATTATTGATCGAATCCTATTTTATATAAATATTTGTGTATATGCAATAACATAATCAGTTCTTCGAGTTTAGTTGAGTTGAATTGAGTGAAACTGAATTCAAAACTATCGATTAATAATGATAATCCGGGGTGCACTTGAGACCGTGAAAATAAGCTAAAACAAAGGTTGTGAGCATTATCGATCTCATCTTATGACTTTTGAACTTATATGTTTATAAGTTACTTATTTATTATAAACTTAAGACCGTAAAAATAAGCTAAAACATAATATCCCCATTTTTAAGTAGAGTCGTACTTGAGAGTATATTATCGAGCTCCGGCTTAAAAATGAATGCTCTGCCAAAATAGTCCATTTTCAATCTTCGGTATCAAGGTCAATTCGAGCTTGAGTTTGCCAATGTGTGAATTAGGGGTGTTCATCGGGTCGGTTTTTCGAGTTATTTGAATCGGGGTTTTCGAATTTGACTTTTTTTTTACTAATTCGAAATTCAGTTTGAATTCGAATCAAACCGAATTACAATATATAGTTATAATTTACTAAAAGCAATAAGAAAAATCAAAATAGAATTTAAAACCAAATTCTTCGAATTCGGAAAAAAAACGTTCATAAAACAAGAGATTAAAATGGAAATGTTAAGTTCATAAAACAAGAGAATTTCAGTATGTAAAATTTTACTTCCTTTGCTTATCATATAGAAATCATTTTCCTCTTATTATTGTTATTAGACTAACAAGAGATTAAAAAAAAAAAAAAAAAGAGAGTATATTACGCTTAGAAATGAATTGAAGAATATAAGATGATATGTGATAACTAGTAAGACATTTTGATATTCTTTGAAAGGTTTTCAATTTAAATCTTCTATGATAAACATCTTTGGAGCTAGTGACATATCCCGAAAAAGAAATTGAAAGATAGTTACGAGGATACCCTTAAATCAGGCAATATATATGAAGTCAAAAGACTCGCCTTTTAAGTAAAACATGAAAAACAATAACCTTATCGTTAGCCTTTTTATATATATAACTTAGCATTACGTGAGAACATAATTTTTTTTAACAGCCATTTCATTAAAAACGGCATCTAACTTCAAGAAAACAAGGGGAAAGAGCACTTCAAAACATATATAAAAATAGAGTGGGGGTCATAAGAAGAGAACCCCAACTAAAAATAGTATACAAAATAATGTAACAAAACACCAAAACGTGTGAACATATATATGACATGTACATATGCATATCCTTACATATGATATCTGTATTATGGAGAGAAGATGGGGCCGGGGACATGCAAAAGCACGCCTTCCCGGAGGAACAACATATGGGTGCGAGTCAAGTGTGGTGGGGTTTATATTTTTGCGGAAAAGGCTGAGCGACGGGCTCGTATTGGTCCCACCCTTGGCTCGTTTATGGAATCAAACACAATTCTCCATGAACCAACTTTTGGATATATATATATATATATATATATATATATATATATATATATATATATATATATATATATATATATAGGGTGAGGTTCAAATGGGATCCTCAATTTTCTAGAGATCCAAAGATCCACTTTTTAGCCACACAAATTCACTTAGGGGTCAAAACCACAAAGGCTTCCTACCCATTCATTTTTCCTTTTATATTTTTTTTTTTTTTTCATTTTTTTTTTTCGTTTTTAATTCGGTTTTTTTTTTTGCTATGTTTTACTTAACTTTTTTTTTTTTTTCAAAATCACATTTGATTTTTTTGTAAAAAATTGAAATCACATGTGATTTTCAAAAACCAAAATTTATAAATTTTAAAATCACGCGTGAATTTTTTTTTTTTGTCGAAAATCACATGTGATTTTCAAAAACCAAACTTTATAAATTTTAAAGTCACATTTGAAAAATTTGTTTCTCGAAAATCACATGTGATTTTATAAGCAAAATAGTTTGTAAGTTAAAAATCACATGTGATTTTGGTAAAAAATAATCAATAATTTATTAAAATCAAACGTGATTTTACCCATAAAATATTTGTAGATTGAAAATCACATGTGATTTTTAAAAAGTAAGGTTGAAAATCAAATGTGATTTTCGGAAAAAAAAAAAAAAAAAAAAAAAAAAAAAAAAAAAAAGTAAATAAAAAGGAAAAGAAAAAAGTAAATTTTTTTTTAGAAAAATAGTAAAAAAAAATTTTAGAAAAAAAAGAAAAAAAAAAGAAAAGAAAAAAGATATAAGGAAAAATGGGTGGTTAGGAAGGGATCCCTGGATCTCTAGCAAATTAGGGATCCCTTTTGAACCCCAATCTATATATATATATATATAGCCATATAATACACTAACATCTAAATATGAAGTTTTTTTTACGTCGGCGTGTCATATGATAAATAATTTCGATCATAATCATAGAAATCTTAACTTAAGTTATAAAGTTTTGCAAGAATGTCCATAAACCCTGTTTTTTAGTTTTGCAAGAATGTCCATAATAATCATAGAAATCTTAACTTAAGTTATAAAGTTGCATGAACAAAGGCGCTGGATGGTTATAAGTATAGGTGTATATCTAATTAGATTGTCAAATAATATGCAACAGAATCAAGTTAAAATCAAACACATAATCAATATTAACTAAGTTAAGAAATTAATCTCGTTTAGGATTTATAGTGAAATCCATCTACAAGTTTGTACACGACACATTCTTTAGCAACAGACTTGTATGCTAGTACGCGTTATAATCACCACAACTCTTGTCTTGTTTGCTTGCTTAAACTGTATGCTCGAACTACACCTCCTAGGTATTCGAAACCGTTGTTGTTTGAACTCCAAAACAAACCGAATTTGTTTGGGTGTTTAGCCGATCGACTAGAAGCAGAAAAATCGATTTAGGGGAAAACCTAATCGATTTGTTGTAGGAAAAATAAGGGACTTCATGTTCCTTATATAACCAAACAATGTCTTAGAGAACAAGTTGTAGTATAATTAGGAAACATTTATAATTACATAATACATCCTCCATTAATTATTACAATTAACTCATTTAATTAATAATTAAATAAGGGACTTGATGTTCCTTATATAACCAAACAATGTCTTAGAGAACATGTTGTAGTATAATTAGGAAACATTCATAATTATATAATACATCCTCCATTAATTATTACAATTAACTCATTTAATTAATAATTAGCAAATAATAAACGCATAGTCTTGTCTAAATGTCAATATGTGCAACTTCGTAGGGTCACGCATTTACGGACATATATTTTACTAAAACTATTCAAATACCAACAATAAGAAGAGTGAAAATCGTTACTTTCTCCATAGAGTTAATTACACAGATGGTCATTTTCCTCTTATCCAAATGGCACTTTTCGTCCTATTTTCTGAAAAATTACATGGATAGTCCTTTGTTTTGAATTTCTGCACATGGACAGTCCTTTAGTCCGTTAGGGTTAACTCAATTCTGTTAGTTTTATCATAATGACCAATTTATCCTTTTTGTCTTATTCGCACTGGACCGTTTTTGTAATTTTAATTATTTTTTCTTTTTTTTTCTTTTTATTTATTTTATAGCAATTATGATAATAATGATTATTATATACTAATGTATCTGATTTTGACTAAATTTCGTAAATTAAATCACGATTATTCATCAAAATCAAAACTATTGATCCTAAATCGGTACCTTAAAAACTGTAATCCACACTTGAATCGCCTTAATATATGAATGTATCTGATTTTAACCTAATTTTGCAAATAAATCCACCGATAACGATGATAACGATGCTCGTCCATCAAAATCGAAACTATTAATACGAAATCGGTACCTATGAACCTATAATCCACACTTAAATCGCTCGTAATCGATTAATGTATCTGAATTTGACCTAATTTTGTAGATTAATCCACCGATGATGATGATGACAATCGTTCTCCAAAATCGAAACTATTGATACGAAATCGGTACCTGTACGGGTGTAACTGACAATTTGATTACGACTGCTTTGAATCGCCACCGAAATTGATGACATTTGAAAATGATGAACTATTTGATGAACAGTGGTGGTCAGAGGTATACCTTTGATGACAGATCGAGGGCTGGTCATATGGTCGAATTAGATGCAAGGAGAGCAGAGGTCCTTGGTAATGCGACATCAATTATTCAAAGGAAGATTCGAACTCATATTGCTCGGCAGCAATTATCCGCATAACAGAATGCTACCGTTTCCTTACAATGTTTCTGCAGATGTAATTATCAATGGCGTGTGAGATTGATTCGACTAATGTGTGTGTGTGTGTGTGAGCAAGAGAGAGAGAGAGAGAGTAAGTAGATTGATTTTCTTTTATTAAATTAAGATTATATGTAAATCACGATTATTCATTAAAAAAAATGCTATAAAACAAATAAAAAGAAAAAAAAAAGAAAAAAAAATTCAAAAACGGTCATTTGCGAATAAGACAAAAAGGGTAAATTGGTCATTATGATATAACTAACGAAATTGAGTTAACCCTAACGGACTAAAGGACTGTCCATGTGCATAGATTAAAAAAAAGGATTGTCCATGTGCATAGATTCAAAAAAGGACTATCCATGTAATTTTTTAGAAAAAAGGACGATAATTGTCATTTGAGGAAAATGACCATCCGTGTAATTAACTCTTCTCCATATACTCGAAAGTCATCAAATGCATTTAGATTGAGAAATGGAATGTCCTTAACATAAACATAGCGTTTATGCTTGACTTGAGCCTGTTCAAGAACCAATGTCCCTTCATAGTAGTTGATGTACGTGTAGTTTTATCCTTGAATTAATCTTATGGTTATATATAACTTCCGCAATACTAAATTCTTTTGTTGCTACCGTCAGTGGTTAATACTGAAACAAGAGGTGTGCGAATTTGTTTGATAATAATATACAAATTATCTTTAGGAGAAAAACATGTCGTATACATTTACATAAGAATCTAATGAAATGTTTATATCCACAAAACAAGATAACATTGGAATCTAAATCCACAGTTTGATTTCATAAGTTGTCTCCATCGTATACCAAGAAAATAAAATTTTGACTACAATTATTTGAAGAATTAAAATGTCATGTATTTAAGTTGAGTGTTGTTGTGAACCACATACAAGAAAAGAGATAAGTCATGTCACAATAAGTTGTATAAATATCTTCTTTCTTGGCTTCTTCCTCTAAACCCATGTGCATTTCCTTTCATCGTGGTCTACAAAAATTCATCGCTCGATTTCGAATGCTATACATACAAAGAATTTATAAATAGTTACATACAAAATGAGTAGTTATTGATATTTGACCAATCACATAAAAACACTCATTATCTCTAATATTCTTTTTGATCATTTATAAAATAACAACTCAACTTGTAAGTAAAGATTTATAAAATTTTTGTATGTATACCATTTCTCTTTCTAGATACTCTTTCTCCCTATCAACAGACTTCACGTGTCATTCCATTTTTATTAACCTTCTTAGTTTTGATAACGTCAAACTCACTTAATTTATAAACTGTAAACAAATGAGCGACTTGTATTTTCTTCTTTTTTTGTGTGTGTTTTGTGTATATCACATCAAAGTAGGATGAAGAAGTGTCTTTTGTCCATTAAGTTTGTTATTTCTTCTCTTAGTCTTTCTTTTTTAGAAACTTCGTTTATAATCGTGTTAAAACGAATTATGGAAAAAAAAAATGTTCGCGTGTTATTCTTATTATAATAACGAGTGTGATTACTTTTATGGATAGTACATGTACATGATATCATTAGATTAAGAAATATCAACCTCTCCATAATCCAATATACTTACTAATTAGTAGAACAATTAACATTTATATTCTTTTTTTTTAATTATCTTTATTGGATCAAGAGCTCCATATTATAAAAAACATTATATATTGCATAGAATCATTGATCACATAAAAAGTTATAATTAAATAATAATAAGCATGATTTACGGGAAGTATCATGAGACAAATGACAGAGACTAACTATTAATTAAATAAACTAATTTGGATAATGATGACAAATGGTTGGCACATCGAATCTAATTACCTTTTAGGGTATTTTAGTCTTTTACTATAAATAAATTTAATCTAATCTAACAAAACAAGCGTGATGTTATCTTTCCCATGTAACCCCTTTTACATTTTTAATTGTCTTTAACCATAGTAGTGTGTGGTTTGGTATTTGTCTATGTAGTTATATAGTTGATCGAATTCGTTCTTAACTAAATAAATAAAAAGTTAAAATTCAAAAGAATTACGATTTCATAGATACATTCATAACTTATTATTTATCAAACTTTTTTTCTTCCGGATAATATGATTACAAGTTAAAAAAGAAAAGTCTTTCGATAGTTAGACCGGTGACAATTCAAATTTTGATAAAACTTATATTAAAGTTTAATTTTTATCGACTGTATTTTTGTTAAAATGATTACCACAACTAAAAATAAGTCATTACTTAGATGGACAAAATAAATATTAAAAAGGAAAAACAATGATATCTTTTTATCATTTTTTTTTTAGAAAGATAATAAAAAGACAAACAAAGGGGGCCAATAAGTGAGCCTAATCCTAATCCTTTGATATGGTTAGTGGGGGAAAAGGAAACACAAAATTCCAAAGTGATGGGGTCACTATTTTGTATTATACACTTGCACAAATGCATCATAACTCTAAAATGATAATAAGAGAACCTATATTTCATATAACTAAACATCTAGTTTATATATATATATATATATATATATATATATATATATATATATATATATATATATATATATATATATATATAGGGGTGGGTTATTGTAAAAAGGTTTTAAAATAAAAAGGATAGGGAGGATTCTTGTCCACTCATTTAGTCAACAAAAAGGGAATCAAAAAAAAAGTCAACGCGGTGGCATTTTGGTAATATTTTCGAACTTTCATGCTCTTTTAGGAATTTACATAAATCTGTTTTTTTTTTTTTTTTTTTTTTTTTTTTTTTTTCATTTTCCCAGATTACTAATTTTTTTGAATCTTTGTGCACACTATTTAAATCTTTGTGCATAACTATTATCAATAACGTGTGCATCGATTTTATGTGCATAACAAATTTCTATATAAAAAATTACGAACATTGTGTATCGGTTTTTATAAATAACTTATGCATTAATTTTATGTAAGTTTTTTATATAAAAAATTAAAAAACATTGTGCGTAAATATTAAATATATCTGTGCATAATTACAAAAAGAGTGTGCATAACTTTACAAAACCATTGTGCATAACTTTACAAAACCAACCAACCGAAATCAACAGAAATCTCGTCATCTTCTCCGGCTGACCACCGCCATTAAAGCAGCATCACCACCGGAATCCACAGAACCAACCGAAGAATCCATGTGCAAAACACGTGCACACACTAACAGACCCAAGTTAACGACAAAGGACGATTTATGCACGTTAAGTTTGCCAATCCTTACACATACGAAATCCCGAGAACAAAGAGCAAAAGTCAAGGACGAATTTTGCAATCAATTTGAAATTTTGTCAAACCGTCGATTAAAGGTGAGCAGTGACCACCCACATGCCACATGTGCATACTGAAATCTCTATAATAGAAAATGTACAACTTATAGTGCATAGAATACAAACAGAAAATTAATAATCATAAAGTCCACCGCATGACACCACCACAATCCACCGGAAACACACAGATTCACCATCACTATCTCAGTTACATTAATTAAAACAAAATTAACAAATATAATAAATTAGTAACCTAATGAATTAAACCGTCTACATGCATTCAAACAAAATCTCTAAATAAGTTAATTATACATATTAATTAATTAAATAAAAAAATAAATCATTGATGATACCGCCTGAACCACGCCGCCGTCTGCTTGTTCTTCAGAAGATTATATGAGAAATGAGAAATGTAAACTTACCGTCGATCGGAATGTTCGCCGTCGATTAAATTACCGGAGCAGCGGCAGTGGTGTCGATCGGAGCAGCGTAGCAGCGACAGTGGTGTCGATCGGAGCAGCGTAGCAGCGACAGTGGTGTCGATCGGAGCAGCAGAGCAGCGGCAGTCGATCGGAGCAGCGTCAGTGATTTTGCGGTGGTGATGAGGTTAGGGTTTTTGGAAAATGGAGTATGTGTTGGATTAGGGTAGAATTTGGGGATCTGTGAATAAGAAGAAAGAAAGTGATGAAGAAGTGGAGTGTAAAATACCGAAATTACCCTTTATGAGATTAAAATGGACCTAATTCTTTTTGGACACGTGTCACCTCCTCCTTCCTTCCTATACTTTTTATTTTCAAAATCTTTTTATAGGATCCTAATCCTATATATATATATATATATATATATATATATATATATATATATATATATATATATATATATAAAGGTGTTGTACTACGAAGTTTGGGTAAAAACATATGGAACATATTGTTTGATAAAAAGTATTGACTATATTGTTAGGGTACGTGTTGTACATTGATAAATAACCGTCGCATGTATATGTTGTTGTTCATTCATGAAGTACGAGTTTTGTTTGCGTAAAGTTTGGTGTTTTTGTCAAACTTTATTTGAATTGTAATGCGGCAGGTTCTCAAGGAAGCCCACGCCCCAGGACATATTGGTGAGTCAAGGATTAAGAAAATAATGTATCAGTTTAGATGAAATGAAAGCAATTACCTTTAGCTTTGAGTATTTGTCTGATCCTATGATTTCCGTTTATCCGTTCAGATATATAGTTAGATATATAGTTTTGTTATATATTGTTGCAACTCATATTTACATAAATGAGTAACTTTATGCAAACCCGCTAACATTAGTTATATATATATAATGTTACATAACTTGACTTTTGCTTTCAAACCCATTGTTTGCCAAATGTTTAATCATACTATCGAGAGACTGGTAGATAGCCTTCGTTTGCAATAAATAAAGAATTATACATTTGTTCTTCAATCATGACTTCTTCTTTACGACCCTACAGTTTCTCATAGGTGCATTCCGGTCAGATATATCTCCATGTTGGTGTTATCTGAAATGAGTTTGCAGATAAGTTGGAGGCTGTTTATGTATTGACACATTTTCTCAACGTCTTTCTCGTCTATTCTGATACAAGAAATAGTGGGTAGTAAAAGACCATTATGTAAGTATAAAGAAGCAATATGAACTTTAAAAGAAGAGAAACCACATTAATTTAGAAGCATAAAACCCGCCTTGAAAGTGTTTACCTCAACCAACCACTTTAACTTATCATAAATCAGGATCAACGGCATATGAAGGGTGCCGAATAAAAAATTAAATACAATAGAAATCATTTTGATTTTATGCTTTACTTAAAGTAGTTTTTAATTTTAACTTAAAATGTTTACAACTTTGATATGCTAACATTTACCTTGTTAATTTTTATACAAAAGTACAAAGGATTTCACCGATTTGCAAGTATGCAGAAATAATCAGGGACTCGGGATAGGTTCTCAAATATCACAATACCAATAACCATTATATTCAGAATTAAACAATGTACTCAACTCAATCCATTAGTAAACATATCAAACGCGAATAACAGGAAATAGGTAGGATTGTAGGAACTGGATCAATAGCTTTTAATATTACCATATATTTATTTACCACTTCCAAATTTAATTATACAAAACATCTGAAATACATCATCGATAAACTACCGAAACTAAAGATAAACACTGAGAAAAATAAAATTTGAATATCATCCGTACTAACATTACAAACTAAAAATAAACATACTACACTCTAGGGAACTAACTTAAAGACTCTAAATCCAGTAATTTAATAATAAGGCACAGAAATAAAATACCTACCACAACCATGATTAACAATGCCAGGTCAGTAGATATAAGTTATTTTTGTATTTGTGAGTTAAGGGTTAACCATAATTTAAGTTTATAAACAATAAGAGTATGGTAGTCTGATACACTAGCAACATTAAAGGCCATGTGTAATTACCTGATCCCGCTGCAATTGCGTTTCACTCAGTTGATTATGAATAACTCTTAGTAGGAACCACACAATTAACCAGTGACCTGCAAAATAGCAAACAACAAGAGGGTTAGGTGAAGATGAGCGATTATCCAAGAAAGAGGTATAAAGAGCGAAAATTACCTGAGGTTCGTTATGATCAGATAATCTTTATACATGTCAAAATCACTATAGACAACTTAATCTCCAATTCTCCAGCAAAGGCTCTTTTTAGGACGATTTCACAGAATACCCTCAAAAGGGAAAATGCAGAAATTTTCATACATACTCCCGAAAATGAAAGATACCTAAAGAGCATCTTATTTTCATTAGGAACTGTCAAACTAAAGTAATCGGCAATAATGAAACCATCAAAGCTGTTTATAGATTTTTATCAGATATATACTAAAGCCGCTAATCTTACAGAGTATATGTATCCTTGTAGTTCGCCAGTAAGCATCCTCATCTTAGAAACAAGTATATACATACAACCTACTCAGTATTTCAGTTTACGTCCAAAACTTTTGCTTTTAGTAACATGAACCAAAAATTTGTCCGATATTAACAATTCTCATGTAGTATATGTGTAAGATCTCCAAGAATCTTGGGATTGATCTCTGTTGCCACCCGAAAATCTAACATGGATGTTGCAAACGATGAGCCTGATCTTCGTGAAGACCTTGAGCGAGCTAATTCCAAACTCGGTTTTAAAACCCTCTTTAAAAATAAATCCAACCCGTTATTCAATACATTAACACAATCCATGGAGATATCCACGTTTTCTGTTTTCAAACTATGCTTCAAATGATTTCTTAAAGAATTTGCAGCCGGCAGATGACCACTATAATGACAAGTCTCGGTGTAGTTAGCAGAATCTGAACCACTACAGAGCACTTTTCGAGTTTCTTTCGAGTGTAAATTAATGCCAAGCGGAGCCATAACTGGGATTCTACTATAAACACCAGGACTTATTGCATCTTGTTCAACTTCTTCCCCGTCTTCAACAGAATTAACCTCTACAGGCGGTTTGCTACCCAAAGAAAGCAACTCAGTAGGCGTTTGTTGTTCTTGAACTTTAACTAACTGAGTCTTCTCATGAAGGCCAATACTAACCGGCCGGTCCTTAAACTTTCTTTCACGAAGATTTGGAGTTCTTCCTTTTTTAGGTGACTGAGAAAACGCACATAGAGACTGAAGATCAGTTCTCGGATGAGTCCCGTTTACACTCAAAACACCATCACTTCTAACATTCTTCTGAGGAGGAACTTTCGAAAGGGCGGCATTTTTCACAATAGCCATAATAAACTCATTATGAATCCGAACATTCTCTCTACCAATCAAACTCACACAATGTTTATCAAATTGCGTCTTTCGCAACTTAAGACTCAAATACCTAGTCACCAAATTAAAATACTTTTCAGCCTTTTGTGATCCAAGTCTTTTTTCAATCTCGCATTTCAGCTCAAACGTATCGATCCTCGAAAAACACCGAACCGCCGGCATTTTATTAATTAACTCAATATCTTCACATTATCATAACCCCAAATACTACAACAAAAACAAAAACATAAGATGAGCAAACCCTAGGTAACAAAAATTTAACTAAAATTAAACTTATACTAGTTACTCAATTCAATTCAATTTAAACATTGATAGCTAAAAATTGAGGTAATTAGATTTCATTAAAATTAAAATTAAATTTAAAATTAAAAAAGTAACGAGTAAATTAATTTACGGAAATGTGAAATTGAGATCAAAATTAATGATTAAAAGAGTAAGAATACCTGATTACTTGATTGAATTGAAGGGAAATTGATGGATCTGAGGGGATGATTTTAGGGTTTGTGAATGGAATCTATGGGGTCAAAGTCACGTGCGATGCATTCACATGTGAAGATGAATGTGTGTGTGTGAGTATGTGGAGAGGGGTCTTGTTTGGCTGCTTGCCGTCAAACTAAACACAGGTACCGATCATACGAGGTCAGCGGCTCGGCTCATGCGCTGACTTCTTTCTATAAATGTTACTACACTCAAATACTTTTACAAAATCCAAGAGAATGGTGTGACGAAACTTATTTTTATATTCGATATAACTATACTAAAGTTTATCATATTATTTTTGATATACGATTGACATATACCCTATAAATGACTCTTAAAAGTTTATGAAAACATATATAATGATATTTTCAACATGGTTTATATTGTTTTTATGTGAAAAGTTGAATTAATGTAATTTTTGAAAATTAATAATAATTAATTAAAGATGGGTTGATAATTAATATTATTTTAAATATAATAACAAATACATATATGTTAAATGATAAATTAAGGATATAGTACTTTTGCTATTTAAATAAATGGTCCAAATACTTTATAATTGGTATAGATGTAGATATAGATAGTTGCTTTTTGTTGAATAAAAGGTATATAGACTTGGAGCTTCATTATGATAATGAACGAGGTCCGTTAGATTTATTAGAAGAAATCTCGATCAACCTCCGGTATCAAAATTAATATTTATTAAATAGATAAATAAATAAAACTGAAGTTATGAAAGGAATTTGTAAGAGAACATAAGAGAATGTTGTTGAATTGAATGACCTATGGATTTATTACTAGAGAGTACTTCTATTACTCGTCTGATCCTTTTTTGTTCCATACGTGTAAGTTGGGGAACATTCTATATGTTCATGATATTTGATATGTCAAGAGTGTCCGGTGAAAGCATTAATGGCGTGTGGGTTACATTCCTTGCAAAATATGCCAATGTGACATGGTATGTGGAGAACCATGGGCGGTTTAATGACCACCTTTGATGTGCATTTGATGTTTCATAGTTGCAAAGCTTCGGGCCTTGGGACTCTTCATTCACCGAGGCTTGGTGCATATCTTCGTCCTAGTTAAGGTATAGCCAAAGCTCTTTAGTGGAGATCCTACTAACACATTTAGTTATGAAATAAGATTCGGGTTGAAGTAAGCATGTTGGTTTGTTGATTAAACTTGGGGGATGACACTTTGAATCTGGAGAAACAAGAGCCAGATACTATAGAGTTGCAATAAACATAATTAGTTACATGTAGAGTATAAGATAATTTGATTTGCAATAATGTTTCGTAACCCACGGATATGATTTGTCCTTAGGAACCTAATGCTTTAAGTTATCAAGATAAAAAAAGATTAGCCAACTACATCAAATGTAACTACAAATAAATTGCTCGGTCGGCATGTGTAATTGCAATTTTGGTCCAAAACATTCCTTCAAAGCTTATCGTCTATTTTATGACGTTTTTGCAATGATCTATAAACAGGACGATAACAAAAAAAAATAGGTCATGAAAAACAATGCTGCTACGGCAGGAATTGCAATTCATAAAAGGCTCAAAATCCCATAACAGTTTAGAAAAAAGAAAGGATTATGGACATCAACCATGTAATAATTTCGGCATATTAGACAAAATTGCCACTTTTTAACTCATAGCTAAAGAGACTATAAGGCGGATATAGCAGCAGGAAACCTAGCTCAGTAATAAATAGACAGAGTACGATGATGTTGAAGAGAAGGATTTGAAATTCCATATGCCCATAACCAAAGATCCAATTCCACACTCAACACCTGAATAAAAAAGATTCATAGATCATAAACATGTTATCACAATAACTTTATACAATTTAACCATAAACTAGAAGACCCACCTGTTTCCCGGTTCTTTTCTGGATCAAATCCCTCATTTTTTCCACTGCATATATTGAGCAAGCTCGTAATTCAACTTCCTCCTCGGTGCCTGAACCAATTTCCTTCTTAGCCTCGATAACTTTGCCCAAAGTTGAGCTATATTTTAGAACTCCAAGTTGCTCAAGCACCGCTGGGACAATATAGTCCGCAAATATAGTGATTAAACCTACGTCACTGAATTCTCCAAATCCTTGACCCTTAAATGCACCCCATACATCAGCAGCAAATATCTGAGCTCTTTTATATAAAAACACTTGGTGTCCTTTATACACTGTGTGGTCACGGAAACCTACACCATTTTCAATAAATTCATACTCAATGTCTTTTTCATTGTTAATTTGTCCCAAAAAGGACAAAAGCGTATAAAGATATTAGTACCAGGAAAATGTCGTGCGATAGTGGAAACAAGCTTTGCAGCTGATTTTCCACAAGATTCGACAATGTTGGATGCCTTTCCCCCAAAGCTTCTCTCCAATTCAAACCCAACCTAAGTCACAGGTGTAACTATTAGTTACAGAGCACAAACACGCATATAAATATATTAGATAACGGAATAATATATTTGGAGGCGCCCTAACTATTAGAACTACTTTATAGGCCATTAAATTATGTATTTGTTTTCGTTTATACCAAATCCAACAAAAACGATGTCAGATGACACAAATACTTAGATTTAAGTTTCTGATTCTGTAAACTAAAAAACTGCCAAACAGTAAATAACTTGATGTGATTTTCATCATCCAGCAAGTTTGTTTGTATAAACGTAACTGGGTACATACCTGGGTGGCAAACCAAGTAATTTTAATAGTTAGAACTTAGGAGACCTTGATGAAAAATGTTAGTAAGTTGATTGGTCTCCAAATACGTACAATATCCCTATATACACAAAATATATACACATGTACAAATTCTTATAACGGAAATCGTCCACAAACTAACAAAGTATACCTCGTGCATCAAGCGGACCCGCTCATCCTCCAATGGAAGAGGTCTAGGCCATTTCAAGAGTTCACGGAGCTCAGGCCCTAAATAACCACAATTCTAATTAATCATCTATTTATATGTTTGATAATACCGCAATCAATATTAAGTAATGAAGTTAAACAAATTGTCAGCATTTTAACAATAGTATGTTTGATACCAGTGTACTTCTGAAGTCGATCAGCGTCAAACACAGACTGGTCGTTTTCAAGGGCTGCTTTCAAACCCGAAGCCAAATCATCATAGTTCAACTCCTTGTCTGTAATCAATTCGCAACCATAACGAAAAAAACTAAATTTCACAAACATGTACAATAATACTATTTTTCTGTCACAATCAATAAGCAAATAATATTTCATTTAAAAAATACCTGGCCAAAAGCAGAAATTGAGTGCATCTAAAACAAACAAGTACTGGATGGTTAAAGGACCATTATCAAAGTAATGAATCCCTTCATAATTCCATTCCACTTTCGGTATCGAATTTTCGACACTTTCGACCACTTTCTCAAGCCCTGTCTCATTCACAAACCATTAATTCACGTAAAAAATAATACTACATTCTTACAACTCATGCATATACGAAATTTATACCTTCGGAATCAACGGTGACGTGGGTTGAATGAGAAGCGACCCAAGCAGAGCTAGCCCTAACTTCTTCCATGGCGGCTGCGGCTGCGGCTGAGGAAAATTAGAACTTGCCAAAAGTACCTGATACCTTTATAAGGAATGAATATGTGAATGAGGAATGTGCGGGTACACGGTAAGACTGGCAGCAGGGGATTATAAGCTATGGTTTATGGGGAATGGAAGTTTCGTGTTTTGTTTGTTTGTTTTCCCATGCCTCCCACATGTTTATTAGACGGGCCGGGTTTGTTGATTTCTAACAAAATTTCACGTGTTTTTACTTCTTTGGGCCCTTTGCTCTGAATATTAAGAAGTCATTGTCATTCAACACTTTTTTCATTTTCTTTAGTTTAGTAGTTGATGACTTAATGAAACGAACGAAATACAAATTTTCTGTCTAATTCAAATTCATGTATTATCATACAACTTGACAAAGCGAAAATGCAAAGGTTGTTGGCATCTCGTTCATTGTCATTCCAAGGTCAAACATCAAAGGAACTCATTACATATGACTAAAACTCTCAGTTTTACCTTTTAACGATCGAGTCCTAGCTAATAGGAAAACGGTTTATTCATAATATGATTGTGTTGAGAGACTAAAAGATAGGAAAAAAGTGTACATGCGGTTTAGGTAATGGGTACAAAAATATATTTGCAAATGGGTCGTGGACGGGTGACGGCTATACACTGTCTGATGCGAGGTAAACGCAATCCACGAATCCGTAAAACTCGTTTCATAACTACCAACATATAGACGGGCAAACAAGAAGATCTGACTGAGTTGATGATGGACCGGATCTCGAATAAAAATATCAAACCATTTGTTTCGATGTTTCTACGTTTCATATTTGAACAACAAACGCCTTTTCATAATTTATTATTAGTTGTTTTAGGTATGTGAGCTTTTAATTGAATTCTTTCTAATAACAAAACTCTTTTATTATTTTACTAGTTTATTTTTAGCGAAAACGTTATCGAGAATATATAAATATAATATATAAAAGCTAAGTATTATTGTGTATCATTAACAATGTATAGAAATATGAGTTGTGATGTCAATATTTATCGTTTCGGTTATATGTACGTATTTTCAGCATCAACTTTAAATTCGTATAAGAAGAAAAGTTTATCGAAAATAATACTATTATAACATGTTGAAGGATTTATGTTGAATAATGTCGAAATATTAAATCAGAGAGTTTCTTCCTTTGAAGGTGAGTCATTTAGGTGTTTTCGATTATTTCACTCTATCAATACGTAATTTAAAAGTGAAGTTAAAGTCAACCAGATGAGTATATATAAATTATATAATGTTTAACACACCTCAATACATATTTAAATAAAATTAGTTCATATAAGTATAAATAAAACGACACAATATTTGACAATGCAATACATTTGTTTGTAGGGGTGACCAAAAAAACCGAGAACCGGTTAGAACCGCAAAAACGTCCCGACTTTGGACCGGAACGGAACTGGACCGGCTATGGTGGTCCGGTTCTCGGTTCTAAAAAATACTTAAAAAATAAATCCGGTGCGGTCCGTGTCTAAACCGACGGTTCACCGGTTCGAACCGAAAAGTTAACTTTTTCTTTAATATATTTAATCTTATATTCATTAATATTCATTAAATAATTAAACTCGATTATGTTTTTAGAGTCAACTATCACTATATTTGAATGACTTTCAGTATAAGCCTCTGATTGAGACCATGCACCAATTCCCATGCATTGAATTGAAAATTTTGAAATTCAAATACAAGTAACCGAACTCGACATTTATTAAATTTATAATACCATTTAATATTTATTAAATAATTAAGCCAATTAAGAATCCTAATTGGTATTATATTGTTTACAGAAACAGTTTTGATGTACATCTAGTCCTCTATATAATTTGCAGATTTACTAATTAATGTGATAATCAAGTTAATATTCATGATGATGGTGACAATGAATTTTTACGTGATATTACGAATTCCGGTTCTAGTAGCGTTAGTGACACAAAGACGGAGTTGCAAAAGTACCTTCAAGAACCTCGTGAACCCGGACTGGGGAGACAAAATTTTGATATTTTAAATTGGTGGAAAGTAAATACTCCGAGATTTCCAATTCTCGCTAATATGGCACGAGGTAATCTCATTATAGTTATTTAATTTTAAATTAATATTTTGTACTTTGTTATTACGTTAATTGTGTACTTTTTTATTTTTTTTGTAAGATATTTTGGCGATCCAAATTTCCACGGTTGCTTCGGAGTCGGCTTTTAGCACAAGTGGTCGTGTATTGGATGCTTTTAGAAGTTCCTTATCTACGGACAATGTTCAAGCTTTGATTTGTACTCAAGATTGGATAAAAAATCCAAGAAAAAATGTTACTGAAATTGATGAAGAAGATTTGGAAGACTTTAAAGATATTAATAAAGGTATCCAATTTCAAATTTACCCCTACTAACCTATATAAATATCATATTTGCCCGTTTAAACTTAATAATATCATATTTACCCTTTTTAAATTCAAAAATATCAAATAAATCCAAATTAATAATTTATCCTAATTAAAACTCCAAAATCATTAGTAATTATCAAAAAATTAGTAAATCAAACTAGCTGCTTTAGTCTATTTTGAGTTGTTGTTTGGTCTGCTGAAAACTTTTGTTTCACCAAACTAGTTGTTTTTGTTTTTGGTTTATTGATAACCTTAGTTTTACGAAACTAGTTGCTTTAGTTGTTTAAAATATTAATAAATAAAAACGCTTTTCTCTGTTTTAAATTGTTTTTGTACTTGATTCAAATTTATGGATATTTCTTACCTATTAATTTGGTTGATTCTTTTTGGTTGTGCAGTTGTGGTATTGGTCGATGCTTCCAAATGTGTAACCATATTTTCTCAAATATTTATTAAATCTAATAAGTCAAATATTGTGGCAAAATTTTAGGCTTCATTTTGGATAATTACTAATGATTTGGAGTTTTAATTAGGATAAATTATTAATTTGGATTTATTTGATATTTTTGAATTTAAAAAAGGTAAATATGATATTATCAAGTTTAAACAGGTAAATATGATATTTATATAGTTTAGTAAGGGTAAATTTGAAATTCTCCCTAACTGTAAGAACAAAGATTTTCTTATATGTATGTATTTTTATATAATTACTAACTATTATTTGATTATTTATATATATTTTGGAAAAAATTGTCGAGATGGAAGATGTGGAGAAGCTAGATGATTGATAATGCACATGACGAATGAATAAACAATTTACGTTTTTTGTTTTTACTATTCGTATTTGGTTTCGTTTTAGTTTTTTACTATGCCTATTACGTATTTACGTTTATGATTTGTAATTCGATACGAGTACTTTTTGTGTTGCTTATCGTTTAACCTACTTTATTCTTAATCTTTGCATGACTTTTTTTCTTTTTTAAATTGAATAACCTTTTTTATTACTATGTTGTGTATTGTGTGAGGTATTAAAACCGAAAAGAACCGAAAAACCGGCTAGAACCGACTAGGAACCGGACCGGAAATGACACGGAAAAAGCGGTCCGGTCCTTGGTCCACCGTTTCTTGATTTTTTTTGTCTCGGTGCGGTCCGGTTTTTACCGGTTCGGTCCGGTCCGTGTCTTTTGAACACCCCTATTTGTTTTACATAGTTAATGTTATTTTGCATACAAAATGTTCTCTTAGTTTCTATAATTTTGTTTTTGAATGGTTAATGATTATATGTTGTACGAGTATTAAAAAAAAACTATACCAAATAACAACAATGAATTTTGATTTACAACTTAACACACATTGTGTATTTTTTTATTTTTTATTTTTTCGAAAAGCAAATATATTAACTAACAGGCTAAAAGCCAAGCAGAACAAGGAGGCTCACGAGATGTATAAGCACCCCCAAAAACAACCACAAAAAATACAATCCTTACATGAAGAAAAAACTAGACCAACACCACTTACCATCTCCTGTCTTAATAAGGAAAACATAACAACATAACAACTTAACCATCAGCCCTGGCTTAAATATCACCGTTTCCGTCACCCTGTAGAAAAACAAGGTCACATCTAGTCGGGTTTTCTTGCCACATTGTGTATAGATAGATGTAATCATACTAAACTAATAAAAGACTAAAAAAATCATATTGTAAAACATCTTAATTTGTCATATATGCAAAATTGAATATAAAATTTATCCAAGATACTATCATGAAAATGACATAATCTAAAATTTAAATTTTGATAAAGTAGAATGTTTGAGCAACGATTGTCAAGCTAAAGGGTTAGGGTGTGATAACTAACCAATACGGTCTCTTGGAGAGTGTAGTGCAAACCTAATAAGCTCTAGACGAGCGTAAGGTGATGTATTGCTTAGCTGGGGTGACGTAAGAGAGTGGAAAAACTCTAGTACGTTTGTAAGATGTGTGGCATTGGAATCTGAAAAATGGTCAGGGTATTTATAGGTAGTAGATTAGGGTTTACTTTTATGGGTCGTTGGTCATGATTACATATTTATGGGCCATTGTTTTAGACCCAAAGAGGGAATTGACGACGCAAGTTAGTCACATCCTAGCCACATGGTGGCGTAAGGAGCATAGCTCTTGTGCGGAGCAGAGCATAACTCTTTTATGCGGAGGAGGGCATAGCTCTTTATGCGGAGCAGAGCATAGCTCTTATGCGGAGCATGGCATAGCTCTTATGCAGAGGAGAGCTCTTGGTGTCGAGCAGATGAGAGCTCTTGTGATGAGCATATGAGAGCTTTTGTGCGGAGCAGGGCATAGTTCTTATACATAGGAGAGCTCTTGGTGTCAAACAAATGAGAGCTCTTGTACGGAGCATGAAAACTATTACACTCAACTCTTTTGTCGTCACTACATCGCCCAAATTTTATACTAGTATAAACGTAAAGATATATATGTTATTATAATTATAACATTGTTATCTTATTATAACTTAAAATTTACATAAACATAAAGTTTATGACTCAACTTTTATTTGTGTCCGTGATATCGCGAAACAATAATCTAGACTATTAATATTAATGAAAAACAAAAATAAAGATTAATTAATATCTTTTCTGAAAAGGCGGAAATAAACGGGAAAAGAAGAGAATAGCCATCTCGATTCTAGTCACCTTTGTCGCGAAAAATAAAAAATAAAATAAAAATAAAAACTAATATAACCCCCCTTTTGATGGCCGTAAGGCCTTCTCTCCAATCAAAATTCCCATTCTGCCCTTCCTCCTCCTACGCCGCTCTCATTTCCCCCACCGTATTCCGCCGTCACATCTCCACCACACACCACCACCGTAAACAATCTCATCACGAAACCCTAATTTCACCGATTGCATCATATAGCCTCCGGCCTACGTCATCCTTATCGGAAACACTGGCGCAGAAGATCGGTAAGGCGGTCCGCCATCCCGGCGCTCCGTCGAAAGCTAGGGTTTATAGCGATGTAAACGTTGTTAGGCCCAAGGAGTATTCGGATTACTGTTCAATGGGGGTTAGGTTTCTGTTTTTTTAATTTATTTTAATTTTAGTTTATGATTTTTGTTGATTTGATTTGATTTGATTGATTTGCAGTGAACAAGATGATTATGAGGTTGTGAGGAAGGTTGGGAGAGGGAAATATAGTGAGGTTTTCGAAGGATTTCATTGCGTTGATGACGAAAAATGCATTATTAAGATACTTAAACCGGTTAAAAAGAAGAAGGTTAGACTGTTTTTATTACCGAATGTACGGTGTTATCTATCTTGCATTATTAGTTGTTTTGAATGCTTGTTAACAACTAATAATATGTTCCGCCAATGCCTATTTTATTATATGTGAATGTGACTGTGATTGTGATTGTGATTGTGATTGTGATAGTCCTCTTATGTCTAGTCCCCTGCTTACCAGTCTGGTTCCTAGAGAGAAATTTGGTGCCCGTATACTCAACTTATTTTATTTTCTGTTGAATTGTTTTACCTATTGACATCTTTTATGATAAATTATATATTTTAGGGCAAGGGGAGTGAGCGTAAACTTGTATGCTTTAGATATTGTAAGAAGCAGTCATGCGACATTACTCTTTAATAATCTTCTCCCTTTAACATGACCAATTGTTTTTTCGTTCTTTCTACTTTCTTCTTATTACCCGAAAGAGAGAGAGAGAGAGAGAGAGAGAGAGAGAGAGAGAGAGAGAGAGAGAGAGAGAGAGAGAGAGAGAGAGAGAGAGAGAGAGAGAGAGAGAGAGAGAGAGAGAGAGAGAGAGAGAGAGAGAGAGAGAGAGAGAGAAATAGGATTCACTACCCAATCTCACTCTCTTTATCCACTCTCCAATTATACACAGGATGTCACTTCTATCTTCCTGTCTCTGAAATTCCTCAAGCGCATCTCATCTATTTTTTTTTCTCCTGAAAAGTTGGCATGGCATCCTGAGGTGCCACACCTTAATATCTCGTCTAGCATCAGATCATTTCATGTTTGGTTCTTCTGTTGTTTACTTGTGATGTGCATCTCGCGAAGCTGTTATGGATTTGCCTTGTAAAATAAACACGACTTTAGAATTACTATGCATGGTTTTTGCTTCTTTTTTTTTGCCTTTAGGAGACATTGTTTAGAATTTCAAATGTTTCGGGAATTTGAATAACCTGCAGCTTGGATGAGGCTTAGTGACGTAGTTTATAGTTTCCCTTATTATGAACTTTTAGGATTCCATAAATGTTAATATACTTAACCTGAAAAAATAAGGCTACATATGCCAGACCGTCCTGTGCTCATGAATTGATTACATACTCTGTTTCTACATGACATCAGATGTGTTGATAGTTATAAAAAAGAAAAAAACATGTACATATGATCTCAGTTTCTTATTAGCATTGAAAACAGTAAACATACTTCTTGGTTCTTCACACCGTCTCATGTTGTTTAATAAGCAAACATGCATCATGTTTCATTTTAATATTAATCTGCTTATAAAACCTCAAATCTTGCTGAATACAGATCAAGAGGGAGATCAAAATCCTACAAAACCTTTGTGGCGGACCGAATATTATCAAGTTGCTAGATATTGTTCGAGATCAACAATCAAAGACACCAAGCCTAGTGTTTGAATATGTGAATAACACAGATTTCAAAGTTCTCTATCCAACACTTTCTGATTTCGACATGCGTTATTATATCTACGAGCTTCTTAAGGTAAGCATCTTATATATTCTTTAAGCAGGTAATATAAATAGTAGCTGTTCTATGTTTCTGACATGAAAATTTACTTATTGTTTTTCAGGCATTAGATTACTGTCACTCTCAAGGGATCATGCATCGTGACGTGAAGCCACACAATGTGATGATTGATCACGAGCAGCGCAAGCTTCGTCTTATAGATTGGGGTCTTGCAGAGTTTTATCATCCTGGCATGGAGTATAATGTTCGTGTAGCTTCGAGGTCCAATATTTGTTTATATCTTTTTTTCTTTCTATCAGTTGATCAATGGAAGATAATTTATTTCCTTTTTACTAACTTTTACTTTTTAATGGCAGATATTTCAAAGGTCCAGAACTCCTTGTTGATTTGCAAGATTATGATTACTCTTTAGATTTGTGGAGCCTCGGCTGCATGTTTGCTGGGATGGTGATTATGTTTACCTTAACTTATAATTCTTTATATGCTCTCGTTATATAAAGATCGTAACACTTTAGCACGTAAAAGTGTATCCTTTTAGTACAAGAAAAAAGTTTTTTAAACTTGTGCATGGGAAAAGACACTTATATAGATGACATGGATGGTAATTAAAGATTGTTGAAATTCTTATTTTGAACTTGAACTGTTGCCTCAGATATTCCGGAAGGAACCATTCTTTTATGGACATGACAACCATGATCAGCTAGTCAAAATTGCTAAGGTACCCTTGATGTTATATTTTTTGTGACAATGCTTGCTAGTTATCGATTTCGATACCATGTTTATAAGGGTCGATTAACTGTATTTTAAGCTTTTTATCTCTTTGGTTGCTAGGTGTTAGGTACTGACGAGTTGAATACTTATCTACAACGGTACCTTATAGAGCTAGACCCGCAGCTCAGTGCACTTGTTGGGAGGTTGGTAACACATTTTCATCCTGCTTGGATTTCTTTTTGGGGTATGTGTTGTCATTGTAACTGTTTTTTTTGGTATTGGTACCAGGCATAACAGAAAACCATGGACAAAGTTCATTAATGCTGATAATCAACATTTAGCTGTAGCAGAGGTAAATCTTTTGCAAACATACGCTTGGTTTGCTTGGCTTGGATGGTCCTTCACTTGCTAAATATGAAAATACCGTTTGTTTAACTATACCTGTCTGGTTTGGTATTTTTGAACTGGTCTCTAAATTGGCTAATAACAAGTTGTGTTATGGTTGATGTAGGCAATTGACTTTCTTGACAAGCTTCTTCGGTATGATCATCAAGAAAGACCAACTGCTAAAGAAGCCATGGTAATAATCTATAAAAATATCACTTGAAATTCGATTAGAACCCTCTATAATTTACTAACAATACGTCTTCTGAGTTTCGGCATTTAGTAAGACTGTTAAAGCATGCACTTACAAATGAAAACTTGTGTATGCTGCAGGCACACCCATACTTTTACCCTATAAGAAACGCGGAGAGCAGTCGAACTCAGGCGTAGTGTGTGCTTGCACCTTCATCTTTCAATGTAACTCCCATCATTATTGCTTGATTCTTGTTTGTGGTTGACCTTGCGTAATATTTTCATAGTTTAGTTCTGATGATTCTTTTCTTCAAAGTGCAAGACATTTTTAGTATCGTTATACATTTGTACGAATTTTCCATAACCGGATACAGTGTGAACGTATAGTTATTATTTTTAGTACTTAGAGCATCTATTTTTTTTACGTTTTATAAAAAGTTTATAGAAAATGAAGTTTTATTATTAGTTTAAACTTTGATAGTGAGTTTGAGGTTTATGATGACATGAAATAGAATTCTTGTTTATGAACAATTTTATGGCGTGAACGAAAGTTTTGAGCTCATGTATGGGGATTACAAACATGGTTCCTGAATACGATGATTTTGTTTTCGAATTGACTCAAAATCAGAAACCCATTTCATCACCTTGTTGCTGAGATGGATAACATGAAATACGTCAATGATATCATTGAGAACCACACTCGTTGCTATACCCTTGCAACTTTGATGGTGAAACCCCAGCGTTTGTCGCTGCAAGGGAGGGAGGGATACCTAGATATCCTTGAAATGATGATTAATCATATCAAAACAAAAGGTAGTGACATAGATACACTTGTTACAAGGAGCAGCAACAGCGACACTGCATTGCACGTAGCCATACAAAATCATCATGCCGAAGTTGTCTTTTTTGTTGATCAAGGAAGTTTGGTGGACATGTGAATCGTATCATCGATCTTGAAGAAATGGGAATTCAGCATTCCGCGCGGCATCATTTCTGGATCAGAAGGCAAGTATATGAACCAAAAACTATTCATACACTTAAAACACAAACACCCAATACTCTATATTAACACCAAGCTACTAGATAACGACTGCTCCTTTGGATACCAAATAATAGAACGAGATAAAATAACCACAACAGCAAATCAGCAATTCATATCGCAGCGAGTAGGGGCCACTGGCAAACAATAGAAGTTCTTATATTCAAATGTTCACGAAGCTTGGATCACCCTAAAAGTAAAGCCTTTACTATTGAAAATTAAAAAACACAACTTATTATTTTTAATAGCAACATGTAGCAACGGCAACCTTTGCAGCAGATTTTACAGTGCCGGGTGGTTTGGATGGTAACGAAGGGATACTCATCCTCCTAAGAAAATCAGCTTTTCAAGCACTTTTTGTAGCTAATGCTTTAGCCTTCTCTTGTTCTTGCGCGGTTTTATTTAGATACATGCAGGAGTGCTGGTACAACTCGACGCTGATCACTATGATGACGAAGAAGAGGAAAGACGGGATAGCAATTTTAATGTAACTGGCCATTTGTGGCTTACTAGAACTGCAATGATTGCAAATGGCATTCATTACAGGCTCGTATGTCATTCTTAAACTGTCGTTTGGCTTCGCAGTTACCTTGTGAACCATAATATTGTTTCGATGTCTGTTGTCCCTCGTAAACATTTGAAGTTAGGTCGGCATTTTATTGTTCATATGTTGTAACATTGAATTTTCTTAAACTAATCGAACACTGTCACTGCCACTACATAGAATATTATCCAAAAACATACTACGAATCTCTACTTCTACTAAAAGAAAACCTAAAAGAAAAGGCTACATTCCCTTTTCTTTCGTTACAGAAGTCCTTGATACAACAATTTACACACAACATATTCTACGATAATGACTGCCTCCTGCTCCTTGATGCTGGTGTTGACGACTTCGTTTCATCAGACGTATCCGAACTGCCATTCTCACTGTCTCTATCCTTCCCCGAAAACACCTTCATAAATATCCTTTTTGACATGAGTAACCCCTTCACTTTATTCGTATCTTTCTCGAGCTCCCCCTTTACTGCCTTGAGCTCTTCACTTGTGGGTACTGACCCCCATTCTTCTTCTGTATTTGTTCTCGAGCTTCCAAGGGACCCATTTGGAGGTAAACCCATTGACAGTGCAGATGGAATACCACCATTTGCGCCGCCGCCATTCGTGCTGGCTTGTAGTTGCTCAAAAAAGAGGACCTGCACCACGACACGTAAAGGGAGCCGCTCGTTTTGAACCGCGTGCCTGCAAGCGTCGGGTGATAATTTCCGACAGTCCATTAACCTGCAAATTCTTTTCTTTTCGCTCTTGGTAATCCCGGGATGTTCCTGAAAAAAATAAAATTTAAAAATTAAAATCTATATTTTGATATTTTCAAAACCCGGGGAAAAAAAGAAAGGAAAATATCATGATCTACCTTAAGATACATGTCAATAGCACGATAAATGCCATCATGAGTCGATCTAGGTAAAGTCGACACCATATCCGCAAGATCGGCAAACTTTATCAATGGCATATTTGGATCCTTTGCAGTTTCAGCAAGGTAACCATCGATGATCTTAGCCACATAGACTTTCGCACCAGAATCAACACTTTTTCCCTCCATGTACTCGTGTTCATCACTCTGATCCTGCATCATAAATATCGCAACAAGTTCTTGAACCAAATCTACATCAAGAACCACTATATCAGCAACCGCTGCTTTCTGTAGCTGCTGACCAATCCTTCTCATCAAGACTTTCTTTAGTGTTCCCGCACAGTCCAAAACCACACACGCCTGCAACAAATGAACCAGAACCCCAGAAGAAACGCTCTCCTTTTCACCAGGAAGGAGCCCGATGATCATTTCAATCAAGGAACGAGATTTTACATCATCCCCTTCTATTTTACCACCTTTTTTCCCGAACCAAGGTAACCTTTTTTGTGTGTACGCTCTTAATGATTCACCAATAACGTGTGAACTTGCTTTCCCCTTTGTCTTGATCGTCATAATAACTCGTTTATACAAATCACTCGAAAGATCACACAAATCTTCCACCCACCAATCTTTCGGAACCACGAGTTGTTTCCTTACACCATCATAAGAAGGTGAATCGTTTCCAAGCTTCTTTCTGTTATAAGTATAAGACCACACGACTTCAGAGGTATCAACTGATACTTTTGAAGCAATCGAGTCTAAACAATGACTGACCACTTTTAGTTCTTCTGACCACGGAACAAGACACTTTGTCGATTGGAAAACGATTATCGAATCTTTCCAAGTTTTTAAAAGACTCGAATACAAAAACACTTCGATTTTGTAAACAAGATTTCCTTTATCGACAGTTTCATACATTTCTAGATACTCTGCTGCACATAGAGCTAATACCACATTGTAAGCGTTAAGTGTGACTGTCATACTGTAACAAAACTTAGCACAGATCTCAAACGCAGCGGGCCCACCAGGGATATCATGCATTGCAACTTCTTCATTGTTTCCCAGTTTCTGCAAACGAGCACTTTTTGACAACAAGGGAAACTACATAGTACAAACAGCCGAAATTTAACATTTCATTGAACCATTTAAGAAAAGTTATGCAATTTGTTAACGTAATAAAAAACAAAAAATCACACCTTGTGCAGATGAAATTTCACATCCCCAACGGTTACAATCATGTCCGTAGCTAGATCGCTTGCTACAAATCTAAACATGAACAAATTCATTAAGTCGTTCAGATCCAAACGCATTTAAAAGGGTTGCAATCTGCTAGTCTTTAATCATATTTTTTCACATAATATAAGTTAAAATCATGAACAATAAGCTAAAAAATAACATTTTGAGTGATAAAGAGAAATCAAAAACAACATACGCTATAAAATGACCGAATTTGAAGGTATCAAAACAACATAAGCTATAAAATAAAATACAAATATTACACTTGCATAAGTTCAGAAGAAAATAATGAAAAACTGACCGAATATTTTCGCCATTAGACTGAAACAAATCCGGCTTTAATCCAAGTTTCATGAACTTCATCTTCAAACACCCGTAACTTGAATCACCTTCAAGATGCAATCAAAGTAACAAACTCAAATCACCACCAATATCAAATGTGGAAACCGAAAACTCTTTTTAAAGAGCACTTAAATAAGAGGTGTGGTTCAAGATTTCTCGATAATAAACTCAACGTAGTAATGTTAAACGGGTATAAAACCAAAGAGATTATGCTACCTTGGATACTATCATAAACCCAAAAATAGTGGGAGAAAATGGTGTAAACAAGGAGACACAAGTACACAAAAAATTTACAGTTTCTAGTTTTTTACACCACCACTGACATCCACCACTCGTTGCCTGATATATATTTATATATTTCTCCTCAAAATTACCCAATTTTTTTCAATATTCAAACGCGAAAAAATCCACACTCCTAAATAAAATCTTTATAGTACCAATGAGAATTTGCCCACACACCCAACATAATCTTGATATCAGTTTAAATACATCACCTTATTACTAGACAACAAATAAACATAAAAGTGCGTTGGAACTTCAAACATTAATACAAACGTAGCACTAAATACCAATAAACCTCAATAAAAAAAGGTTTTTATTGGATGGAACTAGTGACCACCGTATATATTACAATGTATGCACATACTACCCCACTAGGAGGGTACGATTTCCGGCAAAATCACCTCAACCCGTGTTCCCCACAAATGCTTGGGAACGAAATCGAACTCACGCACTTTTTTTTGGCACATTTGTGGGTCAAGAGAGGCGGGTACCTACTCAAGCTATGCTTGATTGGTGAAATGTCACTAAATGTAATTCCTGTTAATGCTCAGTTCACCCAGTCAAAGTGTAATTTGGTTAATAAAATGGTCACGGGTTTGAATCTAGACTTATTTTATTAATCCGTGACACTGAGACATGGGAACATTATATGGGGCCAAATTCTTGATAGAAGGTTACCGGTTTGGGTTCCTCTGTCGAAATTAACCTTTTTAAATAATAATACGGTAAATGTGTTATGTTGATACAAAAATAAAGATAACATTTTTAAGCGAATTTCGGGTCTAATTCAATGTAAAACAATTGAATATATGATTAAAAGACGGCAGAGACAAACAAACAAACCTTAATATTATTTTGAAACCCCACTGGAGAAATTCAAGAAATTATCAATGAAACAGGAGAAAACAAATCAAACAGTTGGAGAGTCTCTGCGAGACATTTTAACAAACAGTTGGTCTGCAAAAAGGGACAACACACAAAAACAAAAACAAAACAAACCCCACCACTAAATACAAAATAGTGAGACCAATGTGAAAGAAGAAAAAGGGGGGATCGCACAAAATTGTGGGAAATTTGAAAAAGATGAGTTGTCGTTAATCTTTGCCAGCCACTAAAGCAACACTATATTATGCTATGAGTTATGAAACTTTATTGTGGACAAATCAAATTGGGAGCTTTACTGAAACATTACAGCATCTTATGTATATATGTATCTATCTGTTTGGAAAAACAGAATCTTGGATATTGCTTTTACCATCTTTTGAGGTGCCTTTCAACAAATTTTATTAAAATTCGATAATTATTTTTTGAGTCGGTAAAAATGTTCTCAATAAAATTTAAATTTGAGGTTTTTTCTAATTTTAAATTGTCACAAAGACAATTATGGACATCAAACATTTTTTAGTTGGTTAAGAAATCGTATATATAGATGGTTAAGTTATTATTGTTAGGAAAGTTGTATAAAATTTGAATTTATTGGTTTTGTAAAAAATGAACGCGAAAGTGTAAGAATAGGGGAAATCTCCGAATGGAATACCCTATGAATGAGGTGCTAGAGAAAATGTACGTTGGTACATGACCACAAGTTATGTATACTAGCAAGACAATTGTGCACACCTGAAACGAGTCTCCACGATCTATATGCACAAAATTCTATTATATGAGCTTACATGCTAGGGTCTTATACAACATGATTGAACAAGAAATGTTCAAATGTCACGCAATACATGCATAACTAGAGCTTGATCGACTAGTTTTATTGGCCAATGGATGTACCAAGGCTAAGAAGCAAGCTTGTTGGCTAATAGGTTCGTTAGTGTGTAACATGTTCTAACCTCAATCGTCTCCATCAAATGTACGCTCTCTTTCACACAAAGAAAACCTCACAGTTCTTACTCGGACATAGCAGGTGAATGAGCAAGGCTTGCTCTTTTTGGTTATTTTCTTAGCAAATAAATTTTAAAACCAAAAAATAAGTTAAAACAAACATTGTTTCTATATTAAATAGTTGTAATTTACAGCATGCTGTCTATCTGTGAGAGGTCTCGAGCTCGAGGTTCTCTTAATGTATACCATGGACTAAGAAGTACCTTCCAATAAACCTATTGTTGTATCAATATATATAGGTGATTATAATAACTATGTACCAAGAAACATTCAAGTTTTAAAGATATAATAAACAAAAGAAAGTAGGGTATATGCATAGGGCCGCCAATGGGGTTTGTCCCATTGGTAGGAGGTTGTCCCCCCTAGGGGAGGTCTTGGGTTCGAGCCTCCGGGGTCCCTCCTTAGGTGATTATTAGGAGATTTATAACTAACTTTGGTGTATGGTTCGTGGGTCGCATGTGGCCCCGAATCACTAACAATTGCCGTTTCCAAAAAAAAAAAAATATGCATAGGGCCATGTAACAGTAAAGTAAAATGAATCTTGTATATCTTTATTATTTCCTCCTCATGGTGACCACCACAATGCCTTTTGCCAGAAACAGACAACACAATCTCCACAACTTACACCCCACGCACGACCTCTAACGCTTTTATTTTATCTATCGATAACTCATTTTGAGTCGATAAAATAATTTTGTACAAAAGCAGATAGTAAAATTTAGACGGGTTAGACTACTTTCGATAAGAGATTATCTAATTTTGAATTTGCCATCAATCATTTGAGATTTGTTATGAACATATTGTAGATTTCATTTTTTTTTCAAACGATTAAACTAATAAACTATGTTTATAACAAAGTTTGAACCTCCAGTCTTGAGTTCATAAAGTGGTTTTAATTTTTATTCATTAGTCACAAATCAAAAATTCCAAAATTTTGATAATAACATTTTTGTAGAATATTATTAAAAAAGTTAGACATAGATTATGTATACTAAAATTTAACCCCTATATTTATGAAATTTACCTCATATTTTAATGAAGTACAACTTTTATAGCATTGACTATAAATTATTCTTGTACTCAATTTTACAAACTAATGAATGTATTTTCAATTTAGCCTTTAAAGTATTGTCACTATTTACTTTTTCCCTTACTATTGACATATTCTTTAATTTGAACCCTTTTAAGTAACTTTGATATATTCTTTAATTTGAGCCCTTTTAAGTATTGTTATTATTTAGTTTGGCACTTAGCCTTATTTTCAATTTCACACAATATTTTAATTTTTAACATTTGTTTCCGCAACAAAACACGGACAGATAAACACTAGTTAACCACAATTTATAGGATTATAATTATGATTATGAACACCCTAAAAGATATAATATTTTAAACATTTTACTACATAAACAATCTTAATAAGTAAGCTAATAAAGTATATTTTATAGGTATCGATGCATAAGAAATCTAAGCAAGAATCATTGGATTCCCAGTCAAAGGGACGCCAGACAATATAGATTTTGGCCAAACAAAAATCCTAATTCCCAACTTAAAATAACCAAAAACGGAATATTTCATGTGCTCCCAATCCAAATATTATTTTATTTCATTAAATTACTTACTATACGTTAAAATAGTTATATATAAAGAATATTAAACCTAATATCCGAAAATTGTTCTTACTTATTTTATTTTATTAATAAAATTTTATGGGCATAAGGTGACCATTATAATTTTTCTGTTATGCGAACTTAGTTTCGACCATATTGTGGTCTCACTGCCGAAGGGGCGTGGTCGTCAACCAAGTGGTTCGGACCTCGACGGGGCTTCATAATACTGATATTTGATGTATGTTAAGCAAAGTAGCCTTTGAGAGATACTCCTATGGCTCAAACTTTTGTTTATTGGGAATTACAAGAAGTATGTGAAAAACATTATTCGGATTTTTAAAACATCAACCTAATTATATGTCTAATTCATGATACTTGATATATTATGTAAGAATTTCCTCTTGATATATTATGTGATATTTTAGGTATGTTAAGTAAAGTAGCGCTTGAGAGATACTCCCATAGCTCAAAACTTTTGTCCGTCATGAACTACAAAAGTTGCCCGTAGACCCTCACAAGGGGACGCATCTCCCTTGACCCGGCTAATGAGCGGAAACGAAATAGTCCAAACAAACGTGCATCCCACATTCTCCTACTCATAATTAAGTTTAACTCGTTTTTCCTTTAATCTCAATTACTCACCATGACACTAATATGGCAAACTAAAATCACAAAACATAAGATATATCAATCATTTCTTATAAATTGAATATGGCAAATTAAATATCCATCAAGTTGATAAGTTTTTGATACCAAACTTAATGAGTTGGTCAGGTTTATTAGACTATAGGCTTAGTTGACCCAAACTTGACTCCTGAGCCTACGTCTCGGGTTTTGGCTACTAGTTTATCTAGAAAAAGAAAAAGGTCTATACACAAAATTTTGTAGTGGCCCATATGTAAAAAAGCTTAATACTTAGATTAGCTAACTTTTAAAACCAATAACAAAGCCCATTCCCACTAATCCACAAGTTAAAACTGGTGGCAGAATGTTAACAGAAAAAGTGTTTATTTTTTATATAAGATTCTTCTTTATATTAGTAACTTGAAGTGGTCAGTGAGAAAGGAATTTGTTCTTTCCCGAATTGAAGTTTTGGAATGTAACAAAGCGTCCAAGCTTTTCAATTACACTCGATTCTTGTTTCACTACAATTTCCGCAGTTTGTTATTTTTGTATATAAATAAAAGCGTAGGTAATTACCAACACGCTTATAGCCTAGTGATATCACTAGACATAGTATGTTATTAGAGCATGTTAGCTACGATGACACTAACTCGCCTTTATATATTTGGGTTGGGCCATACTAGCTAACATACTCTAATACACGTGTGTAGTTTAATAATAATCGAGATCAATTCCCAAAGAACTATTGATCAGTAATCGAAAATTAAATCTAATGTTTCAGGAATCACACCAAAGTCATAAAGAAGACTGAGTTTAAAATATTCAATCACATATCGATAAACAAAAACAGCAATTGTATAACTCTACTTCTTCTACTTGCATCAAATTACAGTACGTTTCGAGTAATTCATTAGGGCAAAAACTTAGCATCAAGTAACTTCTCTTCCAAATTTTGTCAAAATCATCCCCGGAAATCAATCAAGAATGAAATGACATTGAGAAAAACCTGCAAAATCCATCATCTAACGTATAAATATCTAAATTATCGACATGTTTTTTTTTATGTAAAATGAGCAAGAATTCTTACTTGGGTCGGAACTGATTAGCATTGCAGTCCCTTCAAACCCACATACTCCGCCATTCTTCTTGTTCTTCTGCCAGTAACTATTGAAAGCGTAAGATGCATGAGCCACAACTGAATCCGGAGAATAACAGCTCCCGTTTGGTTTAATTGGATCACAATCCGCACCACCAGCTCCACATGCGTAATCCAATGCAACTTGTAGCTTGTCCGATGGCACACTAGGCTTTGCCACACACCACAGCCTTGCTTCCCAACCTGACAATGGTGGAGCAGCCACTGATCCACCGCCATTACCAACAGCAGCAGGCGCCTATGGGTCACAATTTAATTATACTAATGTTATATACAAACGACTTAAAAACCATAGAGTACGTGTTTTTCAAATATGTGCCTTTGATACACATTAAATAAAAGGAAAGTTTGCGTTTATTAAATACATTTTTCAATTTTTATTAACTTTATGTTGAATTAATGTCGATAAACATACACCGAGTGAGAAAAGTTTCATATACCTGACTCCGTGGAGTGGTACCAACCATCGGTGGTGCAGCCACCACCACCGGTGGAACAGCAGTAGGATACGGATTACACGGCGGAAGATCAAATCCATAATGTGGAGCTGGACTACTCGCCCGAGCCCTCATCGGAGGTTGAATCTCGGGTGCAGACGGAAATTCAACAACATCAGAAGGCGAACTAGCAACCAACCCATAAGGATCCACAAACGAAAGCTTCCTCGACACAAAATTCGCTCGTTTCACAACCGGAACAACCACATTCACCGTTTCAAACCCAAAATCCCCCAAATCATTCACCCTTTTCATCTCAGAAACCAACATTTCAACAATCTCATCAGATAATTTGGATACAGATACACTATAAGTCGAATTAATCTGTTCCAAAAACCCGAAAACAGGCCTAACATAAAATCTATCCACACAATTCAAGTTGATAGAAACAGAGACTTTAATTTCTTTTTCTAAACCCCATCTAGTCAAAGAATAATACAAATTCTTAACAGAATCCAAAACTTTATAATCATCATTACAAACATCATTAGCAACAACAATTGTTTTTATATAATTAAAAGGATAGTAAGATAAAACATTACTCCTTAACCATTTTTCCGCCATTAAAACACTGTAAGAAACCTCATTAACCTTTGATGAATCAACATAAACTCCAATTGTTTGATCTGGGCCCACAATTTCTGAATCAAGTGTCAAAATACTCAATGATTCTTGACCCAAAACTGCAAAAAAATTAAAAAAAAGGTTAGAAAACTAGAAAGAAAAAAAACAGAGTACTCTGTTTTTTTTTGTTTTTTTGTTTTTGTTTACCTGAAGAACAGAGGATGAAAATTAAAGAAAACAATAGGAATGCAAATTTTGACATTTTTTATTTTGTGAATAATGAAGATGAAATGAGAGTGGTTTATTTGTTATGGTGAGAATTTGGGGTTTTGGAGTGGGGAAGAAGGGATTCTTTTTAGAAGTTGTAATGTGTGTATTTGGAGTTGTACATATTGAGGCATAGAAAAAGGGGTTTTGGAAAACTGTAGTAGTACGAAAGTAAACGTTGGAGACTGGAGAAGACAGTTTGTAACAGAGTATAGGTGAACGTTAACCATATGATGGTTTGTACACTAATTTTTTTTGTTGTTTGTATTTTTACACATGATTTATTTTTATATTATACCGGTAATATATTCGCGCGATCTGCAGTGATAATAAATTGTTTGAATTTTCGGTAAATATTTTCTTCGGTGGTAATATTTTATTACAAATAATTTTACGAACGATCAAAAGTTTTGGTTTGTAAACATTTAATTAGTTTTAAAATTCTAAATATTAACTCCATTTATTTGAAATTTTATACAATAAAATTGATTGTTAAAATATATAAATAAAAGAAAACTCAATTATTTAAAATTTTAAGTATATACGGTAAGTGTGTTATAGAGTTTTAATTTTAATCATTTAATAGTTAATTAATTAAAATAGTAAATTATTAATTTTACCATGCTTAAATTTCAACACCTATACACAAATGTTTTATAATGTATATATATATTGTACCTTTTCTGGTGTAAGTATATGGAAAAACTTATGTTTGATTAGAAGATTTTAGGGTTTATCGGGGTTAAGGTTATGTTTTGATTAATATGTCTTCTTTGGTTGTGAATTTGTAAGAGATTATTGAAAAAATTAAGCCTCCATAATCTCAAAAATGATAAGTTTGTTGAAAATCTTTTAGAAGGGCTAGAGATTATGAAATAAAAAATTACATAGATACCCTTAATATTTATAAAACTAAAAACTATTTTATGTCCTTTTACGTCTTTTTATAAATATCAAACGTATTTGCATATTTATATTTATAAGCTTCAGCTCAAGCCATAAGTTTCTACTACATCTCCATCTCCATCTCCATCTTTATATTTTGTTGTAATGAACGAGGATTTGAAAAACCCCGTGCGTTGCGACGGGATAAAAAAATCTTGGTCGAAAATATGCGAATAAAATACAAATTGACATGCCCTCTATAGTAATTGTAATAATAAAGTAAGATTTAAAAATATGAAAAATAATAAAGATTTAAGGAAAACACATATTTTATTATATACAGATTAAAGTTTTTGTTTATATATTTTTTAATAATTACAAAGAAATATATATATATATATATATATATATATATATATATATATATATATATATATATATAAACAATTAAAAGTTTCTTGACGTTTATATATAGTTAGTTTAAGTAATATATTTGTACTTATATTATAAAGTTTGTTATTGATTAGTAAAAGAAATATTATAAAAAGTTTCTATCTCAAAAACTAAAACATTATATATCATGATCAAAAGTTTGATAACATAACAAAAAATATTATAAAACCTTTTCATTAAATTAATTTGTTTAGTAGTATAATTAACAAAATATCAAATAACAATAAATTAATTACATAATATTACTTTCTTATTAATTAGAAAATTAATATGGAATGACAAAAAAATAATATTATACATAAAAATATTATTAAGCACATTATTCATTATCAAACTCATTCTTTAAAGAAAAAATAACCTTATTTATTTGAATAATAGTTATTAAAATATAATTAACTATATTAAATAATTGTAATGAATAAGATAAATATAAAAGATAGTTAAATTAATAATGATTTAAATATATTAATAATAAAATTAAAATTTGACTTATATAATATTTTATATAAATTTAGTATTGATTCTTTCTAAAAGATAATGATTTATTTGTTAGTTCATGAGAATAGAGGAGATAAAAGTGAAAAGAAATATAAATAACTAAAATAACATAAGGGTGTAGTAAGGAGGACTCTAATAGTTGCCCCCTTCAATATTAGTAAAGAGGCATAACCAACTTCTCAATCTCAATTTATGCTAAAAGTTTTATAAATAACAATATATAATTAACATGAAAATAACTATTTATTAAATAGTCATATTCATCCTACTAGATGTCAGAGGTGATAAAGAATGAGTATGACAGTATTTTTGTTCAAGTTCAAACAGGATAATACTTTACTTGTTATTAATAAATTGGAATTTACTTTGAATATTATGTTCATTTAATAGATAACTAGTTATATCTATATTGATATTGCTAAATATCATATCGGTAATTATATGTTGTTCTGGAAAAAAATTCACCTATCTATTTATATTTGTTATAAACTTATTGTTAATTTTTAAATATTCATATTTAAAGGAAAACATAAATATAAGACTGTTACACATATAATATTACATGGAAAATCAATCAAAATTACATCAGTTTGTTATAAATCCTTCAAAACTATATACTTATGATTAAAGTTGTAAAAATCTCATTAATCCACCGATTAATCGATGACTAATCCATAATCTCTACTTTACCGATTAGATTTTCATTTGTCCATCAGTTAGTCCCTCGGTCAATTAATTAGTCAAAGTCGGAGTAATTCGGTTATAATCGGTTAAAAATAACTTGTAATCGAAAAAATGTGAAAAATATTGAATTCAAATAGATTTTCATAATACCATAACTCATTTACTTAGTCAATTGCATAAAATGTTCAGATAATAATTCACATATAACTTAAATAACCCATTATAGATAGAATTTTTTTTTTTCTAATCCGATTAATTTCGATCAATCCTAATATATCAAAAATCCCTACTCGACCACCTAATGTGCGCCTACAAATTTTATCTTGGGGGAACCTTCAAATCCAGAGCTAGATTTGGGTAATGGTCATCTGCTGCACAAGACCTATAATTCTTCGAGGGGCCAAAAAAATTATCTAGTTCGTTATGTATAATTAGATCGCCGATCCAACTTATAGTTTTTTTGTTGGACTGAAGTTTAGAGCATATTACATAATGTAAACACAATTCGCTCATTAGGTGTTTAACATTCTCATAAAGCCCTAGACATGATACATAAGGAGATGAGTTCTTTCCTTTGGATTTCTAGTATTAGAATAAACTGTTTCTTTAGATTGGACCGAGTTGTGTTGCAATCCACACTCATTCATTTGTAACTGTTAAAGTAAATTTTCGTACGTTTGACCCTTCGTCCGGCTCCAGACGAAGGAGCGACACTATAAGAGAATCAGTATGATATTATATAAATTTACCAAGCATTCAAGGATACAAATGATTGAGTATTGAATACAAGGAATGTTCTAGCTAATAAATTAGATGATTAGAAATAAATATGTTACGGGAATAATCTGACGCTCTCAATTCTTTGGACTTGCCCTTATATAGTAAGCCTTCGGTCATTACCCTTCGGGTAATCCCTAAGGACCGGTCTGTCTCATCCGTCACTTCATACGTGTCAGCGACGTGGCTGCATTTCCTCCATACCGGTCAGCTGACTATGACAGTCATTAAATGCAGAAGCGCGTGGACGGCGTCTTGTCTCCCACGCTCTTCTTCATTAAATGCTGTCATCACTCTGTCTTGTCCATAATTAATGTTGCACCTTCTTCGAAGTTCCTGCTTCCTGAGACTCTCCGTTAACCCTTTCGTCCGTCCGTGACTCCTATTTCCTATGCTTCATCCCTATCGGTAGTTGGCTGGACGAAGGCATGGTTCGTCTTAGAGTAATAACTACCCTATCCCAACATCTCCCCCCCTAGCCTAGGGAAGTGAGTGAGAAAGTAGAGGCCTATTTCTGATCGAATCTTCCTTAGACTATGATTGTCTGACGTTCCACTTACATTTAAAAGGTAATTATTGCCTGCTAGTTATTAATTCTTCTGATTTGACGGGGAGGAATGACTGATTATTGACTTTCCTATAAATATCCCTTGATAATCCCATTTTCATTTCCCCTTTTTATCTCCCGAAATCAACTATTATTTTCCCCTTTTTTCCTCCTTCTTGAAATTAACCGTCCTTTCCCCTTTTTTCCTCCTTCCTGAAATTAACCGTCATTGCTCGCTGCTTTCCTTTTTCCCATTTTTCCGATATGGGAAAAGCTGATATGCTTACTTCTCGCTGTAACTTGAAGCACGGTCCGTTCATTGACCTTATAAAGGATTATGGGTTAAAAGCAGAGTGGAAGGCTCGTAATCCTGCGGCGGCCGCTAACGTTGCTGACTGTCCTGAAGACGCAATAGCGATGTACACTCGTTATTTTGACGCGGCCAATGTTCGTATCCCATTTACCCGTTTTTTCCTATCTGTCATCGAGTATTATCAGTTGAGCCCTGCTCAGTTTAATCCTTTAGGGGCTATGAGAGTAACCAACTTTGAGCTTTTGTGCCATGCCGTAGGCTTTCCTGCCACCTTGAATTTATGGCGGAGTTTTTTCAAATTAATTCGATCAGGGGATTGGTTTACTGTCGAACGTCGTCCACCGACGGATGATGAAGAGTGGGAGTGCTTTCGCTTCGTGCCCACCAGTCTGAAATTGTGGAAGGATTGGTTTATTTGGATTGACAGATCTGTGGCCCCCGTATTCCTTCCCTGGCGGCCTGCTCAGCAAGGCGCTATTTCTGATCCGGCTCCCCCTCTTACCGATGTAGAGGTAGAGCGCTGCAGGTTAATCTCTCTGAACAAAATACACGTCCGGACTCACGATGAGTCGGTGCTGGTGCTAGGTGGTCTGAGCCGAAACTGGACTCCCCTGAACATGGATCCCTCCATCCACCTGAATGGCCGCCGTAAGTTTCCTTTCTTGAAGGCCTTTTTCTCTGTTTTTTCTCTGTTTTTTTTTTTTTTTTTTTTTTTTTTAAGAGAATCCCTTTCGATGTAAACAGCTCTTTCTTTGCTGGAGTACTTGAAGTTGGAGACTTTGGCTGGGGTATCTTTTCCTCTGGTTGCCCTGGGGGAAAATGTAAAAGGTGTTTTGGAGCGGGGAATTGGGGATTTCGTGCTCCCTTCTGTTAAAATTCAAACCCTAATTCCCGGTGTGACCGCTTTGGTAGTCGACCCTCCGGGTACGTCTGTTCCTCCATCGACGCGCAAAAGGCAGCGTGGTAAGGGTTCCGGTCTCCTGAAGGTCAAGCGAGGGAAGCTTGTTCCTGCCGATGGTATGCTTATTATTATTTTTTGTGAGAAAGATTGCTTTTCTTTTAATCTTAACATTTCTCTCTTTTTTTTTTTTTTTTTTTTTTTTTTTTTTTTTTTTATAACAGATGCTCCTTCTCATAGTGCAACACCTTCTTTGGAAGTCCCCCCCTCTCTCCGTGCTACCGGTTCCCATCCTCTTGCTGTTTCCTCTTCCGATGGTCATGTGGTAAGGGAACCCACTCCACGCCGTGATCGTGGAAAAAACATAGACGAGGGAGAGAGTGCACCGGCGGAAACTCCATTGATCGAGGCGGGAGGCTCTGTTACCCTCCATTCAACGAACGATGAGGAAGATCCTTTGTCCACCCTTTATGTGGCCGGGTGGAAGGCAAAGTGTGGTAGTGGGATGAGTGATCCCGAAGTTTGTCAGGACATGCTGAACCACTTTGCCACCCCAGTTGAGGCCCATCGTTGGAGGAGTCTTCCGGAGGAGACTTTGATCAATAACTATAATGTGTTGCTTGCCCAGTTGGCAGTGGCTGGTACTGAAGTCCGTGGACGTTACACGGCTTCCAGTGGCACCGCCGCTAAATTTGAGAGGTCCCTTGTTAAGAAAGATGGACGACTGTCAGCCGCGAAGGCTAAGATTGAAAAGTTGGAGGAGGAGAGTGTCAAACTCCGGAGGCGTGCTAGGGCTCAGTTCCGAAGGGCCAGGCTCGAGCTAAAGAAGTCTTTCAAAGCTCAGAGGAAAATTAGAGATTTGGAGAAGCACCTTCGTGACCTGGAGCATACCAACAGCGATCTTGTGAGGGTTCAGCCTTTGACACCTGTGGATCCTGGGATTAAGTCGTTGCCCCTTGCTGATTGGGAGGGGTTAATTGAAAAAGTGAAAAGTTTGGAGGCCCGGAATGAGGAACTGTTGTCTGAGAAGGCCGAGGTAAGTTTAGCTGGTGAAAGGTTGGCAGCCGATAGGGCTGCTTTTGATGGTGAAAAGGTCGCGGCAGATGCAACGGTTAAAAGCTTGGCTGCTGAAAAGGCTGCCCTTGAGCGTGAAAATCTAAGGCTTGTGGCCGAGAATTCTGCCCTAGAGGTTACAAATGGAAAACTTTCGGTTGAAAGGGATGAGCTAGGTGGGAAGGTGGCGTGGTTACTTAGGGATGGAGTAAAAGCCTTCGTCGGGAAGCTCCATCAAAGTCATGAATTCAACGCCCCGTACGGAGAAATTGCCACTCTGTATACCAATGTTGGGTATGCTCTTGGAGTGCGCAATGGCTTTCGACAGGCGCAGAGGAGTCTTCCCCTGTCAGGTACTCCCAACTTTGATCCGGCGGCCGATGCCAAATTGGATGAGGCCCTTGACCGCTTGAAGCAGCTTCCCTTTCCTTATCTGGAGGCCCTTGGTCAGGATGTCAATCTTTCGGTGGAAGACCTGTTGAAGATCGAACCAGCGGCTCCCATTGCTGAATAGCCTTTGTTAGTTTATGTTTAAACTGTTTTTGTTATGGGAGTCATTTGATCCCTTAGACCTTTGTTTGTGTAATTATAACTTTTAATCGCGGTAGCGTCAATGTACGCATTTTCCTTTTAGTTTTCTGTTGATTACTTCCTTCTCCCTTTATTTTTCATATATGCGTGTGTTTATTAAGCTGGGAAGCGTCCCTCCCAGAAGAGTACTTGGACTCTTTTTTTTTTTTTTTTTTTTTTTTTTTTATATCTTCACTAGGATATGCGTTCAGACTAGTGGATGTGAAAATCTCCGTCCCTTCTTGAGAGTCGGTATACATTTTATATAATGTCAAGGGTTACAATCATTACATCATAATAAAGGAAATTTCCTTTTACAATACTAGACGTAACATTTTCTCAACAGACCTCCATGCCATGTTCGTGGGATGACCTTTCCTTCTGTTCCTTCCAATTCATAGGACCCATTTCCAAGGATCTTTTTGATCTTGTAAGGTCCTTCCCAAGTTGGGCCTAGCTTACCAGTGTCTTCCTGCCTACTTGCTTCGTTATTCCGAAGAACCAACTCTCCCACTCTGAAGGCTTTGGGGTTTACCCGTTTGTTGTAATATCCCTCTACCTGTCTCTTGTATTTTTCCTCACGTATTGCCGCGATCTCTCTTCTCTCTTCAACTAAGTCAAGATTGAGACGAAGCTCCCTATCATTTTCTTCGGCAGGATGGGTACCTGTTCTGGCCGTTGGCATCCCAATTTCCGCTGGGATAATGGCTTCCGTTCCGTAGGCAAGGCTAAAGGGTGTCTCACCGTTACAAGTTTTCGTCATGGTTCGATGTGCCCATAACACATGTGACAACTGATCTAGCCATTTGCCCCCCTCTTTATCCAGCCTGGTTTTTATCCCTTCGACCAAACTTCGATTTGCCCGCTCCACTTGACCGTTGGCCTGTGGGTGAGCGACTGAAGTGAAGTTCTGTTGGATTCTCATCTCTTTGCACCATTCTTTGAATGGGTTGTCCGCAAATTGCTTTCCGTTATCCGAGATAATAATCCCTGGTAAGCCAAATCGGCATACAATGTTTTCCCAGACAAACTTCTTCACCTGGGCTCCGGAAATAGTGGCTAACGGCTTAGCTTCCACCCACTTGGTGAAGTAATCTATGGCCACCAGCAGGAATTTAACCCCTCCGGGGGAAATTGGGAAAGGTCCCACAATGTCTATGCCCCACTGGTGGAAGGGCCAAGCTGACGTGACTGAGATCATGTCATTCTTTGGATGTCTTGGTACCGAAGCATATCTTTGACAACTTTGGCATTTCTGTATCTCCTCGGTGGCATCCCTATGCATGGAAGGCCAATAGTACCCTAGGTTGATTATCTTGGACACTACGGCTCGGGGCCCCGAATGCATACCGCAGGCCCCCTCGTGGACTTCTCTGATCACATAGTTGGCCTCCTTCGGACCCACACATCTAAGCAAAGGCATGAGGAAATCCTTTTTGTATAGTGTTCCCTCGACGAACACGTACATGGGGAGCTTCATTCTTAGCTTTCTCGCCTCTTTCTTGTCAGTGGGCTCCTCTCCTGTCCTTAGGCAATGGATAATGGGGGTCATCCAATTCGGATCAGTGTCTTCTACTATCGCTCCCACTACCTCTACTTCCGTGCTTCTGCGATTCAAAACCTCTACCAAAATCTTCTTTTGTTTCTCCGTGTGAGCTACCGATGCTACTTTACTAGCGGCATCAGCCTTTACGTTTTCCTCCCTTGGGATTTGTCGAATGTTAAAATACCTGAAGTTCTGTACGAGGGTAACCACTAAAGCTTTGTACTTGGCCATGTTTTCGTCCTTGGCCTCAAAATTCCCCTTCACTTGATTAGCCACGAGTGCTGAGTCTACTCTTGCTTCGAGGTCCGATATCTTCATTCTGATTGCTATTCGTAGGCCTGCCAACAAAGCCTCATACTCGGCTTCATTGTTAGTGCTATCAAAAGAGAGCTTCAGCGCGTATGTGAATTCTTCTCCTGTAGGACTAACCAGGATCATACCTGCCCCTGATCCGGAACTACTAGATGCTCCGTCGGTGTATAGAAACCATACCTCACCTTTTGGTGCTGGGCAGGGTGGTATTGTCACCTTTCCATCCTTAACGTTCATAGGCGGAGGAGGTGGCATCGGTACTTCGGCAATAAAGTCCGCTAGTACCTGTCCTTTCATGGCCTGCCTTGGTCTATATTCAATCGCGTAGGCCCCCAACTCTATAGCCCATTTTGCCAACCTTCCCGATCTTTCCGGCGTTGCCAGTATGTTCTTAATAGGTAATTCGGTCATTACTACTATTGGGTATGCCTGGAAGTATCGAGGTAGGCGTCGAGCCGTGTATATTAGAGCTAAGGCCAGTTTTTCCATGGGTGGGTAATTTAACTCGGCAGCTCTCAGAGCTTTGCTCACAAAATAAACGGGGGTCTGCTTTCCCTTTTCCTCCGTGATCAGGACTGCGCTTACAGTGTTATCGGAGGCTGCTAGGTACACAAATAGTTCCCTTCCTTCCGTTGGGGCTACCAGGGCCGGTAATCGAGTCAAATATATTTTTAGCTCTTGAAAGGCATCTTCAGCCTCAGCTGTCCAAACAAAATCAGTCACATTGATGCTTTTCTTTAGCGCCTTAAAAAATGGGAGTGACCGTTCGGCCGATTTTGAGAGGTATCGGCTCAAACCTACCAGCCTGCCGTTGAGGCATTGAACCTCTCCCAACGTCCTGGGGGATTTCATTTATGTGATTGCTTTTACCTTGTCGGGGCAAGCCTTGATACCCCTTTCGGTTATCACGTGTCCTAAAAATTTCCCTTCTACCACACCGAACGTACATTTCTTCGGGTTTAATTTCATGTTGATGCTCCTCAGCTTTTGAAAAGTTTCATCAATGTCGATGATCATATCTTCCTCCCTATGACTCTTGATGACGAGGTCATCAACGTATGCCTCCAAATTTCTACCAATTTGGGTTTCAAAGGTTTTGTCGATCAATCTTTGATAGGTGGCTCCGGCATTTTTCAACCCAAAAGGCATTTTTCTGTAACAGAATATGCCAAAATCTGTATAAAAGGCCGTTTTATCTTCATCTTCTGGTGCCATTTGTATCTGATGATAGCCCTTGTAGGCGTCCAGGAAGCATTTGTATTTGTATCCCATTAAAGAATCAATCTTCCAATCTATCTCCGGCAGGGGGTAGTTGTCTTTTGGGCAAGCTTTGTTGATATTCTTGAAGTCCACACACATTCTCCAGGAATGGTCGCTTTTCTCCACGAGAACTGGGTTTGCCACCCAAGTCTGATACCTCGCTTCTCGTAGGATTCCCGCCTCCGTTAACTTATTCACTTCCTCTTTTATGACTTGGCTGCGCTCCGGAGCCATTCCCCTCTTTTTCTGTTTTACTGGCTCCACGCTGGGATAAGTTTTTAATCGGTGTTCGGCTATACTCCTCGGTACTCCCGTCATGTCGGACGGTGTCCACGCAAATACATCCATGTTGTTGCAGAGCAGTGTGAATAATTTTTCTTTACAAGGCCTGGATAAATGTGACCCTATGGCGATGGTCTGTTCCGGGTGTTTCGGGTTGATAACGAGTTTGTCCTCCGGATCACGGTGTATCGCTTGTGATTTATCTGTCCTTTCGGCCGAGGCGCACCACTTTTTCCCCTGTCTTTTGGTGCGAACTGTCGCGACACCATGGGGAGTGGGGAACTTTACCAACCCATGGAACGGGGATGGAACGGCTCCTAACTGGTATAGTCCTGGTCTTCCCAGGATGATATCAAAGGGGGCCGGTGCCTGAACCACTGCGAAGTTCATCCATTCGGTCCTCACGCGTGGATACTTTCCCAAGGTCAGAGGGAGGGTTATCTCTCCCAGCGGCCACATCATTTCGTTACTGAATCCTTGGAGCGCCGATTCAGACCTCCTTATGCGTGTTTGAACAGACTTCCCAAGTTGTCGAAAGAAGTGCTCGTAAATAACCTCTGTGGAGCTCCCTGTGTCTACGTATACTTTTGGGACGGTGATGTTACCTATTTGCCCTTCCACTATGATGGGATCCAAAGTAGGGCAACATTCGCTCTTGGGGGGAAAGGCTATTTCTTGGTTCATCCATATAGGATCAGGCTCTTTTCTTTTTAGGGACAACAAGTCTTTCTTTATCATGTTAACATTTCGGTTGATCCTGTTATCTTGTAGCGTTCCCTCCTTTATGTCCTTAATCAGGCGTGTACATTTTCTTGGTTCGATTCCTTTCGTGGGTGTTGTGAACACCTCCTTCCCTCTATGATTGGCATTCGCATTGGGTAGGTAAGGATTAGGAGGCTCCAGTGTACCTAGGCTCGTTAGCTCGTTCGCTTCTGAGGTGAATGTCGGGGGTGGCCCTGTGTCTTCAACAGATTCTCGGATAACCAACTGGGCTGGGCTTTCCTTTTGCCGATCTAAAGGCATTTTCTCCATGTTCTCCCAGAATCTATCGTTGATTAACGACAGGGTCCCACGGATGGCGCCAATGTTAAAGTAAATTTTCGTACGTTTGACCCTTCGTCCGGCTCCAGACGAAGGAGCGACACTATAAGAGAATCAGTATGATATTATATAAATTTACCAAGCATTCAAGGATACAAATGATTGAGTATTGAATACAAGGAATGTTCTAGCTAATAAATTAGATGATTAGAAATAAATATGTTACGGGAATAATCTGACGCTCTCAATTCTTTGGACTTGCCCTTATATAGTAAGCCTTCGGTCATTACCCTTCGGGTAATCCCTAAGGACCGGTCTGTCTCATCCGTCACTTCATACGTGTCAGCGACGTGGCTGCATTTCCTCCATACCGGTCAGCTGACTATGACAGTCATTAAATGCAGAAGCGCGTGGACGGCGTCTTGTCTCCCACGCTCTTCTTCATTAAATGCTGTCATCACTCTGTCTTGTCCATAATTAATGTTGCACCTTCTTCGAAGTTCCTGCTTCCTGAGACTCTCCGTTAACCCTTTCGTCCGTCCGTGACTCCTATTTCCTATGCTTCATCCCTATCGGTAGTTGGCTGGACGAAGACATGGTTCGTCTTAGAGTAATAACTACCCTATCCCAACAGTAACGTTAAGTAACTTTCGTTTTCTCCAGCTCGTTGCTAGTCGTTAATATATTACCGTTCCCAAAAATCCTAGTTTTAAAGAGATATTTTTGCTTTTTTTGTTTAATGACCCATTTTAATGGATCTTGAAAATATACCTAATCATCATAATATCGAGGGAAATAACACTCAACTGTGTTGACAGACTCTAGTATAATATAAATACATGAATACTAGTATCATTTGTAGTCTATAAAATGGATGATTTGTTTGAAACTGTACTTAAAGATTTTAATTGTATGTCATTTTAAAAAATATTAGATAACAGATAAAATAACTCAACCGGATTGATACCCATGCTTTGTATTTAAAGATTTTAATTGTATGTCATTTTATGTAGTTTTACATTTGTAGCAAAAGTTATAGCTACTTTATGAAACGTTTTTATGTAAATAAAAGATACAACTTTCAACTTTAAACAAAAACTTAACTATTCGGCTAACAACTTCAGTTTACAGCTACAACTTGTAGCTACAATTTACAACTACATTCACCTAAAGTAGCTTTTCATTTTGGAGTTATTTTAGAAATTAATTTTCAAAATAAAAAACTAAACACTCTGTTATCCAAACGAAGCATTTTTTTTTATCTAAAACTTTTCTTTTTCTAAAACGAAAAGCTCAAACTCCGAAAAGCTTGTTACCAAACATACGATAGATAATTTATGTATGATAGGTAAGTTCATTTTTAGTATTTGGTTAAATTTATTAGCTTATGTAACGAGCTTTTGATAAGCTCATGTTTTGTGGTTTATGACCTTATGTAACCTTTTCTCTATTTTTTGTATAATAAGTTAATAAGTTATGTCAAACACTTATCAAAAACTTATAAACTTATATATTATAAGTCATAAGTTATTCATTTGAAATAAGTTTAAACCCATTAAATAAGCTTACAAAAACAGCCCCAAGTCTATGAATGTCTCGTGGGTTACCTACCTCACATCGTGACTGTAGAACTTGGTTGTGGCTATCATAGTCCGTTATAGCGTCGACATTTTTCTCCGCGGCATCTTCATAAAAGTAAAAACACCTAGACTATTTGTCTCCCATTTATATTTTCACGTTTAATTTTGGGTACAACAAAACGGGATATATTTGATACGTAGAATCACCGGATTATCTACACAAATTTTAATTGTATCATCAGCTCTTCAATGTATTGTGGAATGAAATGTCAATCCTCTCTAATATTTAACAATGAAAAATGAAATCAAATTGAGAGTGCTTAAATGAGAGAACAAACATATCTAAAATTAGCTTGAATTTTCACCTTACTTATTGAAATATTGTGAGCTAACTTTGATAATCCAGAGCTAGACCCAGCCACTCACCTAGAGGTGTACACAGCCTCGGTCGGGCATGGCTTTTAAAACTGGCAGTCGTACTCGGCCTTAACCAAAAATCTTGGTCTTTTTGGGCCCAAACGGGAAAGTCGGGCCTAACTTTTTTTGTCGTTTCAAAATAAAGTTTTGGGTTCTTTTTTTAAAAAGGCTCGGGCTTTTCCTAAAATATTCACAATATTTGGGCTGTTATATGGGTTTCCTAGACTTGGTTCGGCTTACACCTTGATGCATAATTCTAGACTAAAATTTGAGTTAGAACTTTTTTGTATACCCTTACACACGACCCACCGGCCCTTATCGAGATAAAGTGATTTGATCATGCTAACTCGAATGCTAATATACCAAAATATTTTTTTATAATTATTAATTCATGCCTGTATTGATACAGACTTGAAACTAGTATACATTATAAGCATAGAACAACTTATCAATAACATTGTTCTAGCTATATATGATTATACAAAAAGATCAATTCCGATGTCGAGGGTTTAGCTTTCTTATGACTACTACGTACTCTCTACTGTCAGCGATGGCATTTAGGACGACGCTGCCAATGAAAAATACGGAGCACCCGTTATACTCTTGGATCTCAAGATCTTTCTCACCAATATTCTCCACATTATATCGTCCTTCTTCTTTTGTTTCTTAGATTTGTCCTTAAAGTTCCTGTGAAAACAAAATCTCCTAAAATCAGTTCACTTATTCACATGTTAATCATAGATAAATAGTGTTTTGTAACTTGTATTTGTCACATGAACTAGTGTGACTTTTTTTAATGTTGTATTATTCATTGTATAGTAAGGGATTATTTGACGTATTTATCGTTTGTATTGTGTAATTACAATAAAGTACTGAAGGATTATAAAACATCGAGCCGTACTTGCATAAGGGAACTCTACAAACGTTTGGATCTATACAGATTCGTGAGTGTAATTCCAAGAGTTGCCACATTCGTTTGCATTGAACACAACCACCAGGTACTCTTAACTTGCATCCTGCAAAATGACGGACGAGTGATTCTATCCCTTTGCAAGCCTCATACTTGCAAGGCTCTTGATGTTCGTTTAATACTTTGTCACGTGGACCAATTGTTCTACAACCATCTCTACATATGTGAACAAGGGCTTCCATCGCGTCGTATAATTGTAGATAAACCTCCCTCTCCTTCGCCTTCTTCACCTTCTCTTTTTGCCTCTGCAAAATACGTTGTTAACATGTCAGTTAACTATTATAACAACTGTATTATATCGTCTTGCTAATGTAATAGGATGATCTGTATTTATTTGACAGTCTTTACATATCTGTTTAACTTATTATATCATATGAGCAAATATCGGAAAACCTTATACTTATGTGGTACATAACACGACACGAAAAGGTGGATCTGAGTGCTTACATTTGCTTCATAGGCCATCGTATGAAGTAGTTCCTTTTCAAGGATTGGATGGCTCTCTTTCATGGCTTTCCATCCTTCGGACAAAGATGTTGCTTTAAAGTTCTTTAAAATTAGCCGATCACAAATTATACTAAGTCGTGGGGCATCACAAAGCAACGCGAGCTGAAATACATCTACAACATTGTCTACATTCAAGTATTTATGTTCTAGTTGATATTCACATTCACGTTTCAACCGCGGTACCACATAAGAATGAGAAAGAACCAACAAAGACAAAACGTGTTCCTCCATTTGATCCTCCTCATAACTACATTAATCCAAAATAAACTTTGTCTATAAGTTTCTAATCAAACAAATGAAGATATAAAGATAAAATCAATGCGAAAAAAGTGTTACCATGAAGAGTACAAGAATCTGATGAAAACACGAACAGCCTCAGCCGGAACTCCTTTTATAGGAACGATAAATAACCGCTTGCTTCTACTCTGTCGCTTAAACACGCCTCTGAAAACAGGAGAAGCTAACCCCTAGAGGACAAAACAAACATAAACCCCATTCATAACTGTCGAATGAACGAAAAACCATGAATTAATTCTGGGATTAAATGGTTGAACTTACAAGAATGTTAGAATGTGCATAGATGATATCCTCACTACTTGTAGGAATAGAAACATCTGCTCTGTAAGCATCATCAAATAAACGATCCCATGATTCTGTCATGGCACCCGAGACACAACTCTTTCTCGTTGGCAACACCGCTCTGCTTATCATCGTTGTCCTGGGCAACGAAGGAGGGATCGGTACCTCTTGTTTGCCAACCATTCGACTTTCCTCGTAACTACTTCCCATGATTTCTTTCTTTCCTTATCAGGTCCAAACCTTTGATTCAACTCCCACTGTCATATCAATAATATCTTAGATTCTTTTCTAAACAACTTGTTCTTATTGATTAAACTAGACTAGATTATCAAATTATTGAATACAGATAGATGCACCATGCACGTTTAAATGATTACATGTTAAGAATGTTATATTTGTTTAAAAAAAAAGTTACATTTTTAAAAAATAATAGATTTTGTTTATATTGATATTTCCCTTGATTATATAATTATATGGTCTTGATAAAAAGAAAGTTCTAGATCCGTCACTATGTGATCAATCTAACAACGTTTTGGAACATAATATTTACCTTATGTAATGAGATTGAAGAATAATAGCGAAAACGATCTTGAGAATTATTAGAAAATCACTTTCTAATCATTAATTACGAAACCTAGACCTCGTTAATATCTTTGTATATATGTTTATATGTATTTTGGCTAGCTAAATTCACCAATTGTTACAAGCTTTTCGACGAACAAGAGCACCACCACCGTCCCACCGTGGTCCGCTACGAAAGATATAACTTGTAACAATCGGTAGATTGATTTCTGAATCCTTCAAATGTTAATCAATGAAGGAAACAGAAATGGCTAATGATTTATAGAAAAAATATCATTGACAAAACATTTTATTTTATAAAATATCTTTATTTTTGGTTGGTGGGATGTTATTGTTTGGCTCCTTGTCAGCTCCGACTCATAGGTTAAAAATGTACGGTTTGTAAAATGAAATTAAATAATGGAATCCGACGTGGCATGACTTGTCCACGCGCTTTTTCCCGCTGTTTGTTTCTCACGTTTCTCATTTCCACCGTTAGTTAGTTACAATTTACCCCCTTGTACTATTAAAGTATGTTTCAAAACCCCCTATACTAATTAAAATATAATTTTCACACTATTATTTTACAATTGTTTTGTGAGATTTTAGAAAATGTATGTTATTTTATAATTTTAAAAATGTACTTTTCTCTTCACTAAGTATATTTAAGAAATTGACTTGGTTATGAGAGTTCATGTATATCACTTAGATACAATTTCCAAAAATGTATATAAAATGTGATTTATTTATTCAAACAATTGATGAATTCAACTTCTACTAAAGCTAAAGTTGTCATATTCAAATGAAATCATGGTGGCGTGCATCTTTGTGTTTGATGTTATCTTCATACAAAATGTGGTTGACATTTTTTTAAGTTAACATAACGTTTCCGGCGAAAGTAAGTGGTGAAAGCGTTTGATTACGTTTAAGCGTGAAAATGACATATGTAGCCTTATTAAGAAGTCTTACGGAATGAACTTAGATATGATATCTTAACTACTTGAACGGAGAATGAGTTTAGAATACTTGAGTTTAGAATACTTTTAAATCAAAATTTCACAAGTGTAAATTATAAACGGAATAGTTAGACTTTATATGAGTCATGTTCTAAGCCATTTTTTTTTCATCATTGGTGCTGGTGTTTGAAAAATTATGAGATGAATGCAACGATTCAATAAACTAGTCCATTTTTATCCCCATTGTAATGATATCAACTAGTTTCTTTATACTATTTTTTGTGGTTTTAATTTATGAGTCGAGTTTGTATAAAATTGGTCAATGTTTGAGGTTTTACGAGTTTAAACTAACACGTACATTCTTAAACAATATCCAAACTTATACTCGCTGAATACGAAGGAACAACAAACAAGACAACGAGTTTAAGTGTAAATTATAAAATGAATAGTTAGACATTATACGAGTCACTTTCTAAGGCATTTTTCTAGTCATTGGTGTTGGTGTTGGTGTTTAAAGAATTATGAGATGAATACCACAATCCAATAAACTAGCACATTTTTATCCCCATTGAAATGATTGCAAGATAGTTTATTTGTAGTATTATCTAAGGTTTTAATTCATTAGTTGAATATGCATAATACTAGTCAGTTTGAGGTTTTACAAGTTTAAGCTAACATATACTTTCTTAACCAATATTTAAAATTATACTCGATGAATATGAAGTAGCAATAAGCGCGACAATGAGTTTTTGTTAGAAAAGCTTGGGAATTAGTTTTGCAAGGAAAACATGAACTTGTCTTTTATAACCTTGAAAGGGCAAATAACTAATAAGTATAAAAATACATATTTTTCATAGCCACTTAAAAATAGTCTTTTGGATATAACTTTTTCGATAACAAAGAATAGTATAATAAAAAACAAAAAAAAGTTGATTCTATAATAAAATGTTGTGATTCACTACTCATGACCAACTTTGTTCACACCTTAATTATTTGGAAATAAAATCTAGAGTTTGATATTTTATTGATTTTAAAGTATTATAATATAATGTGTTTCTATAGGTTGACATGGAAAGTCATCCACAATCCACTAAAGGGGCTGTGATTTGAACGGTTAGAAACTAAAGGTAGCAAAGTGTAAATTTAATAGAAAGCTTACGTGGCTATTTGCTGTCCGTTTAAGACCCTGACAAGATTATTGGCCTATGCCAGCCAAACTTTATGCGGTTTGGTAGTTTTTATTTTAATCCCATGTGATGGACTTGTCATGCAGTTTGTGTCTTGTACCGTACAAGAGTGAGTGTCAACTTTAGTTGAAGATTTTTTGAAAAATTCTTGAAAAATAATTACTAATTTAATTAATGAATGGTGTGCATATTTCTGCTTATTTATCAGATTTATGAGTTTATAATTTGTAAACCAAATAAAGTTAAAAACATACATCTTGAAATGAAAAATGATTAACTTTATTATCTTCCGTTTATTCGTTTTTCACCTCCTCGTCCCTTGTTATATCTACTATAATTGTGGATTCCTCGATCAAGTTATCTATCACGATCACAAATTTGACTTTACATAATAAAAGGCAAAGTAAAATGTATGCTACATTTGACTATAGAAAAATTCCCAGAAACACAAACAATCACAATTTTTATGTCAATTGGCTATAATTACAATCTTTCAATCCTTTATTGGAATAAAATCAACTCTTAGATAAATGTTAAAGTCTTGATTTTAGAGAAATAAAGTTTATATTGTTGTAATCTATCACCAACCCCTTTCACTTCAATTGTTATTTATCTTATACCTTTCAATGCTTTTCAAAAGGTAGCCAATTGACAACCTTTTTATTAATATAATTGTAGTGTAATTATAATATGTCATCAACTTATAGCTCCATCTTTTTCATTCAAGTTCTTTTTCTTCAAAAAGATAATAACATGAAAATGTTATTATATAATTAATTTCGAAGAAATCATATATGCAGTAAGCTACACATAAGATGTATGCAGTAAAGAAAAAAAAACTTTTTTTATCTAATTACATATTTTACCCGTTAATTATTTTTAATTATTGTGAAATTACAAACTAACCTTCCATTTATAATATATATATATATATATATATATATATATATATATATATATAGGGGAGGGTTCATGTAAAAAGTCTTATATTTGTAAAAAGTGTAGGAATTATTCTTGTAGTGACATGTGGCAAGTTTGGAAAAAAAAATTAATTTTTTTATTTTTTTAATAAAAAAAAATATTTTTAATAAAAAAAATATTAAAAAAAAAAATCGAAATTTTTTTTTTTTGAAGATTTTTTTTTTTTTTTTTTTTTTGCTCGAAAAAAGTTATGTACGAAAATAATATGATGCACAGCTACGATGAACATTTATGTGTGCATAATAGTTGAATATTATAACTTTTTTGTGTGAATCATAGTTGAATATCAAAGCTTTTTTGTGAAATCATTAATGTACATCATATTTTGTGTGCATCATTAATGTGCATCATTAATGTGCATCATATGACGTGACATTTTACGTTATCAAAAAAAAATTCAAAATTTTTTTTTTCCAATTTTTTTTTTTTTTTTTTAATAAAAAAATATTATTTTTTTTATTTAAAAAATAATTTTTTTTTTTTAAATTTCACATAAGTGACACATGTCATTCCCACATTGCTTTCCACACTTTTTACAAATTTGAAAATTTTTATTTGATCCTACTCCTATATATATATATATATATATATATATATATATATATATATATATATATATATATATATAGTGAATGGTTCATGCGAGAACTCTTTTTTTTGCGAGAACTGCGATAACTCTCACAAAAAGTGTTAAATCACGTTTCACTTTGTTCATTTACATGCAAACTCTTTTGGAGATTAATAATCAAGTAAATATAAACGTAAAAAACTAAAAAAAAATCATATAAAATAACGTAAAAAATTTTCGTTCATATATGAACTCATTTTTTGAAAAAAAACGTTCACATGTGAACATTTTTAAATACGCGTGATTTCATACAATTTTTTTTAATTTTTCATTTATATTTTTACTAGATTATTAACATTCAATGGTTTTTACATGTCAATAGACATAATTACATGTTAATTGACACTTTCTTTAAGAGTTCTCGCAGTTCTCGCAGAAATAAGAGTTCTCGCATGAATCAGTCCCTATATATATATATATATATATATATATATATATATATATATATATATGGAAATGAATATGGGGCTGTTACACATGTAAGCTTACATGCGAAACTCATTAAAAACTATGTCGTTTTGTGGTTTAAATCGTTTTCAACTCTTGATTTGTCCTATATTCATCAAGGGAGAGGTGATCCCCAAAATGCAGGGGGTGATTGTTTATTATGAAGAAGTTATAAAAAGTGACTTCGATAGATGCCCAGTGATGACAAAAAAACTTATATTTTTGAAAGACACGATTAATGAAGAAAAAGATGTGAATAGATAAAAATTTGTAAAGTTAGTTTAATAAATATGATTAAAATTATATAGATTTGAAGAATTTTTAACAAAACAATATATTTTTTGATGAGTTTTGCATGTAAGCTTACATGTGTAACAGCCTCATATTCACTTTTCCCATATATATATATATAGATTGGGGTTCAAAAAAATCCTTAATTATCTAGAGATCCAGAGATTCCTTCCTAACCACCCATTTTTCCTTATATCTTTGTTCTTTTTTTTTTACTTTTTTTCTAAAAATTTCTTTTACTATTTTTCTAAAAAACAAATTTACTTTTTTCTTTTACCTTTTTATTTACTTTTTTTTTTTTTTTTTTTTCGAAAATCGCATTTGATTTTCAACCTTACTTTTTAAAAATCACATGTGATTTTCAATCTACAAATATTTTATGGGTAAAATCACGTTTTATTTTAAAAAATTATTGATTATTTTATACCAAAATCACATGTGATTTTTAACTTACAAACTATTTTGCTTATAAAATCACATGTGATTTTCGAGAAATAAATTTTTCAAGTGACTTTAAAATTTATAAATTTTTGTTTTTGAAAATCACATGTGATTTTCGACAAAAAAAAAATTCAAGTGTGATTTTAAAATTTATAAATTTTGGTTTTTGAAAATCACATTTGATTTCAATTTTTTACAAAAAAATCACATGTGATTTTGAAAAAAAAAAAAAAAAGGTAAGTGTCACACCCCGCTAAAGCGGAAACACGGAATGTGAAGAGCAATAGCATTCGTTACACAAGTTTATAATTCCACACCAAGTTGTATTAAAAGAAACATAACCTCAAAGGTTTACAAGTGTTTAAAACATCGTTTACATATTCAAAATACAAGATAAGTGTTCATAGCCAAGCCACCCGAACCCTTTCCCCTTTCTTGAAGTCATCAGCCCAAAGCATAAGCATCAGCAAGCTTAATCGTAACCTGAAAATACGAGTCAAGTGTTAACTACGGGAGACGTAGTTAGTGAGCTACAAAGTTTAAGTATTCAAAGCGTTGACGCATAGCAATGCGTAAAGTATAAGTAAACAAGTTTCGACGCATAGCAATGCGTAAAAATATAGCATTCATGTAGTTGTCGCATAAGCATGCGAAAAGTATAGTATTCAAAAGTAGTCGCATAACCATGCGTAAAGTATAGCATTCAAAAAGTAGTCGCATAACCATGCGTAAAGTATAGCTTTCAAAAGATTGACGCATAGCAATGCGTAGTTTAGTTTTCGTGTTCGTAGGCATTGACCACATAGCGCGACTATGTGACAATCCTAGTATTGCCCAATGATCGTTGCTAAGCCTAAAGCCTACCCATTTAGTATTATGCACCATCGTTATAGGTCGTTGTGGTGAGGATCAATTTACCCTAATAGCGCTATCCATATCTACTAACGGTCCTTTCCAAAGGGATTAATAGCAACTAATGTCCTTGGTAGTTTTCGGGAATTTTCAATGGTTTCTCACGTCCATGTTGTACAAAGTCCGCAACATGACGATCGATGTTTTAGTCATTGGCAAATATAGCTTTCGTGTCCTCGACATTGTTGGCAAAACCCTCAACAATGCCGGCAAAATAGTTATTCGTTTTAGTATTCGTTATCAAAGCATTTCATAGTAGCATTCAAAATACATAAGTGTTTTCGTAATAGCATTGAGTATCAAATCGTTTTCATAATAGTTTTCGAGTAACAAAGCGTTTCACAATAGTTTTCGAGTAACAAAGCGTTTCACAATAGTTTTCGAGTAACAAATAGTTTTCGTTTAGCATTCAAGTAGTAAAGCGTTTTTCAGCTTAAATATAGTTAAGCCTAAGACTCGCATTTCACCCCAAAAAGTATTAAAAGCGTTTAAAAGAGCAGGGGTTTGTAACTCACTGTTTGCGAAGATTGTAGCGTGCTCGGAAAAGGTTGAAAAGTGCTCGGAATCACCGGAATCCTATTTTTATACCAAGTTTTGGCGTAAGTAACATTGTTAATTAGTTCATATAATCGTTAGTCAACGAGATGCTTATGTTATAAGTGTTTGTAATTCATTTCACAAAAATCGGGCAGCGCTTCCGCGCTATAGTTTCTAAATCCAATTTTTGACACTTTCCCGCTTACAATTTTTATAACACTAATTATATTAATTAATCAAGCATATTAATATGTTAATATGTCCAAATAGTCATTTTATACTCAAGTTTAATCTTATTACATATTCCTTAACACGGTTTTAAGTAATAAGCTCTAGATCACGTCTTATACCGAAAATGACAATTTTTCTGCAGTCTGATTGTCGAATGCGCCGCCGCCGCATTCAAGTGGTTGACAGCTTTATGGCAAAATCGTTTTTGTGGTGAAAATCGTTATTTGATGGTAGATTTCGACATGCAATAGTTAAAACATCAAAATACTTGATAGTTTATAGTTTTTCTTGGATCTTTAACAACAAAATCAAAGATCTAAACATCCATTTTATAAAAACCCGTTTTATTATGTAAATCTCCTTAAAACTTTATAAAAACTTGTTTTTAAGAGTTTGATCACACATGCAATGAACTATTCTTGTAAGAACAGAAGATTTAAAAGAGTTATACCGAATGGAAGATGATTTGATGAAGGTTGAAGAATTCCTTTGGTGATTTTAGCCCCAAAAATGCTAGAACCCGTTTTTCCTTGACCCAAATGAAGATTTCTTGCTTCCCTCTTGATTATGAACGATTTTAGGTGTTAGTTATGGTGATTTTTCTGTATTTTATTTGCTGTAAATGAGAGGGTTTGAGGGAGTTCTTGAGTGTGTGTAACTAGAGAGAGAGTGTGGAGTAAGGTGTGAGTGTAAGTGTGTGTGTTTGGTGTTTAAATGAGAGAGTGAGTGTGTTTGTGTGTGTGTGTTTGTTGTTTAATAAAACAATACTTGTAATGGAGTTAGGAGTTAAAATACTGGACCACTTAGGCCTTTTGACATGTTTAAAACCGGAGTTTTGAGTTTGGGTTCGTTTTAGATAAGTTGTAAAAGCTTACAAAATTGCTGATCTGCACCCCAAATGCGGCGCATAAGGCCCTTATGCGGCGCATTTGGGTGTTTTTCAGGGATTTTCGTTTTTCGTTTGTGTTATCGTTAAGCCTCTTCGTTAGTTGAAAGTTTACGATTTGTTTTGAGATGAACTTAGGCAAGTTCATCAAGTGTTTTCTTGGTATTAGGATTCATTTAATGCTTTGATTCCGATTTCCGGCTTCGATTCCTAGACACACACGTTTTATGTTTAAGTAACGTAAACCTACGCTAAAAGTTTTGTGTGAGTTATATCGGGCTTAGCTTAAAGAGTTGTGTCTACGTAACCACGTAACACATAAAGTTAGTTATAGCAAGAAGCAAGTATAGCGTATCGAGATTAAAAGTTAGTGTACTCGACTTGAGTTTTTGACGGTTGTCACATTCTCCCCACGTTGAAAGAATTTCGTCCCGAAATTTCAACTTGTAGTATTCGTTGTGGGAGAAATGAAGAGATGAGGATACTTAAGCATCATCTGATCCTCTCGTTCCCAGATATATTCGGGGTCTTGTTTAGCATTCCATCGCACCCTCACTATGGGGATTTTACTGTGTCTTAAATTCTTAGTTTTGCGTTCTATGATTTCAATCGGTTCCTTGATAAATTGGAGTTTCGTATGGTTGTACTTCTTCTATAGGGGTGATAAGTGTTTCGTTCGAGGAGTACTTTGTCAGTATCGACACATGAAAAGTGTTATGCGTGTTATCGTGCTCTTGTGGTGGTTCCCAACGACACGCAACTGGACCTGCTCATTCGAGTGCCTCAAATGGTCCTACGTATCTGGAGTTAAGTTTTCTAGTGTTTTCCTCGGCTTATTGCACCTTTCCAAGGTGACACCTTAAGAAGTACTTTGTTGCCGACTTGAATTTCTAAGTCTTTTCTGCGCACATCCGTGTAAATCGTTTGACGACTTCTAGTAGTCTTAGTCGTTCCTTTATCGTTGTGATCTATCAATCGTTTCTTGTACTATATCCATGCTAATTAGTCATCGATCTCCTGGTTCCAACCACACAGTGGAGATTCGCACTTCTTTCGCAAAGAGTTTAAAAGCGCACACTTGATACTATAGGAGAATCCTGTTAGTGGTATATGATCATCCTGACTTCCTCTGAAGTCAATAACACATGCTTTTAGCATATCACTTAAGATTTGTATTGTAAGTTCGCTTTGACTATCGGTCCGTGGATAGTAAGCCGTGTTTACATATAATCGTGTGCCAGAAGATTCCTGGAATGCCTTCCAAAATCTGGAAGTGAAGCGAGTATCTCTGTCCGAGATAATTGACGTGGGTATTCCGTGACGAGTCACTACCTCGTTGATGTACATTTGGACAAGTTTTTCCACGTTAAAACTTTCCTCGATGGGAATACAGTATGCTGACTTCGTTAGTCGATCTACTACAACCTAGATCATGTCGTTATCCTTTGATGTTCGAGGTGACTTTGTGACGAAGTCCATTGTGATTTGTTCCCATTTCCACTCGGGAATTTCGGGTTGTTGTAGTAATCCGGATGGCTTTTGGTATTCAGCCTTCACTTTCTCACAAGTGAGGCATTTCTCTTCGTAAGGCCACGTCTCTTCTCGTTCCTGGCCACCAATAATGTTCCTTGAGGTCCTTATACATCTTGCTTTTCCCTGGATGAATGGAATATCGTGTTCGGTGTGCTTCATCCATAATGTCTTTCTCAATTCGTTAGTCGTAGGAATCCAGGCTCGATCCCTAAATTAGTAGACATCGTATCTTTTCCTTACAAAATCCTTGTTGTGTTTGTGCAAAGTTTCGACCTTTATGTTATGATAGCTTTCAAAGCCTCATGTTGAGCATTTGCTATATGCGTTCTCGAGTCGGGTTTAAGGTAAATTCCTAATGCACGCACTCGGGTTGTCTGTTGCCTTTCTTTCCTACTCAAGGCATCTGCTACGACATTTTCTTTGCCAGGGTGATACTTAATATCGCAGTCGTAGTCGCTAAGGAGTTCCAACCATCTCCTTTGCCTCATGTTGAGTAGTTTCTGATCTAGTAGGTGTTGCAGACTCCTATGGTCCGTGAATACTGTGCATTTGGTTTCGTAGAGATAATGTGTCCAGATTTTTAGGGCAAAAACTATCGCTCCTAGTTCTAAGTCGTGAGTAGCGTAATTGACCTCGTGCTTCTTAAGTCGTCGCGATGCGTATGCTATGACCTTATTTCGTTGCATCAATACACAACCTACTCCTAGGTTAGATGCGTCACAATATGCTACAACGTCTTCGTTTTCCTCAGGAAGAGTTAGAATCGGAGCATTGCATAGTTTCGTTTTTAGGATATTGAAGGCTTGTTCTTGTGCATCTCCCCAGTTGAACTTCTCGTTCTTTTGAGTTAACTTTGTTAGGGGTTTAGCTTACTTTAGAGAAGTCTTGAATGAGTCGTCGGTAATAACCAGTTAGTCCTAAAAATTCGCGGATTTCTGTCGGACTTTTGAGAGTTTCCCAATTCCGTATAGTTTCGATTTTTGATGGATCAATGTGAATTCCGGATCCATTAACTACGTGTCCGAGAATTTGACTTCACGCAGCCCGAATTCACATTTTGCAAGCTTTGCGTAAATTTGTTGTTCCTTGAGTAATTCCAATAATAGTTTTAAGTGCTCCGCGTGATCCTCTTTGGTACGTGAGTAGATAAAATGTCGTCGACGAATACAAGGACTTGTTGATATCCAGACCTTAAGTCGATCTTTGAAAAGTATGTCGCGCCTTGTAGTTGATCGAAAAGGTCATCGATTCGTGGAAGAGGATATCGGTTCATGACGGTTAGTTTATTCAATTTTCGGTAATCGGTACACATGCGGAGCGATCCATATTTCTTCTCAACGAATAGGGTCGGCGCTCCCCATGGTGATACGCTTGGTCGGATAAGTCCTTTATCCAATAGTTCCTGAACTTGGTTGGATAACTCCTCGGTGGTGGTAGTTCTAGTAGTTCTTCGGGAAATGCCTCCGGATAGTCTCTAACTACCGGCATGTCCTTAAGGTCTGCTGCTTGTGTTTGTTTGTCTTTTACGTTTACTAAGAATGTAAAGTAGCCCTTATTCAAGTATTTGCGCGATTTCATCACCGGTATAAGTTTCGAAGTTTGCCCCGGCCTATCTCCTTGTACTATTAATTACTCCCCATCTTCTAACGGCATCCTAATCGTCTTATCTAAGCAAAAGATTTTCGCATCTTGAATGGTCAACCAATCCGTTTCTATTACTGCGTCAAGCTGCAACTACTCGGGGGTCGTATCTCGCTTCCTCAGTTCCTATCACGAAGGCTCTAAATTGTATGATGATCGGGCCGCAAGGGTTGTGCTGAGTATTAAGTTAATGTTTTAAGTTTACTTAATGAACTAGTAATGGTTCGGGCAAGTCACCAGGAAATACCTTCGGTACTCCCTTACTACTAATCGGTTTCCTTGGGAACCTTCTTGGTGAAATAGCAACGAGCCATAACCTCGGTCGGAAGTGTTTTTCGGGTATAAGGTTTAACCTTGTCCTTTCCATGTCGCCTTGCGTGAATAAGGTCTTATTGTAGAGCAGATGGTTAGATAATTTCCTTGTAGAGACATGACTTCAACATGTTTGACAATAACTATTCTGTGGTTCATCGTAATCATAAAAATGTGATCGTATCTTCGTGATGATCTTTCGTTTTAGGATATACTTCCAAAACCTACCTTGGTTTGAAGTTAACTTAGATTCGTATTCAAGTCTAGGAATCCAAAATGACCAACGATTCCCTAGATAAGTTTGCGATATCCTTGCGGTTTCGTAAATGCTAGTCCTTTAATCGAGTACCATCACTTATTGTTCATTATTTCGCATGATTAGGTTGTCACTAAATGAAAGTAAGGCATGCGGCATACATGTTTATGCTAGGGGCATATCATGTGATTTAGATTAAGAATTCGTGTCGATCGAAGATTACTATATTGGGTGTACTAAGGCGAGCGAGCGATAACAGTGATTTTCAAAACCCTTACGTGTAGCAATTCCACCACTAGCATCGAGTTTTCTGGTCTGCCCTATGTATCGTTTATATGGTATGAAGTATGTGAAGTGATAGTTTGCGAATACGAGTGTCATGATACATCGGCTTCTGGATCATTTCTGGAGATCCGTAAACTTGTCGCATGAATCTATCATGTCTTCCAGTGTCAGTGCTTAGCTATCGGATATCTTGGGTGCATCACTTAGTATGTCGAGTTGCACTACACTCATGTGTGATCTGGGAATACTTCCCAGTTGTCATAAAAGGGTTTCACGTAAGGATTAGTGGGATAAGGCGTATACGGTGTCGATAGTCGAGAATGTGTTGTCTCCGCCTAAAGAACGGGAGAAAATAGTCGGCCTGGGACAGTATAAACCAGTCCTGATCCGATTGGTTATACGGTAACGCAATAGTTTACGATTGTATGAATGGCTTTCGTTAATGTTAATTCAACGCTCCTATACCTTGATAACGTATCACTATCTTATATCAGGTTCGTAGGGAAATGTGAGTTTTCAAGAGTATGCGTCGGGTATCTACCTCGCTGTCTGACATGGTTGTATTCTTCCTTTCGTCGTATCATAGAAAGGTGAATGGGATCAAATTCCCACTAAGTATTAATGTCATCTTAGCATCATTCTAAAGCGTAAAGCGTTTCGTTGTCGAACGTAGCTAACTCTTTCCCTCTCGGCGTAGCCTAGACCGGAAACGAGTTAAATCGAAGATACGGCTCATGTTAGTGTTAGTAATAAGCTGAGCACATAGAGTATCTTAAGTATAGCATCTAGGTCTGTGTGGGTCTGACTTCAAGAATTCCCGGGGAGGTTCGTTTAATGTTTACCAATCCCGTTCTGGCATAATTTAGTCCAAATTATTCATAGGTGATCAGGCTACGAATAATTCAAGTTAAACAATGCCTTCGCGTTTTGGTTAAATAAAATCTTTCGTTTAGAAATTGGTTATAGTTTGATTTTTGAAAAAAAAAATCGGTATTTACTATAACCTTGCGCTCTGATACCAAGTCTGTCACACCCCGCTAAAGCGGAACGCAGGGTGTGAAGAGCAATAGCATTCGTTACACAAGTTTATAATTCCACACCAAGTTGTATTAAAAGAAACATAACCTCAAAGGTTTACAAGTGTTTAAAACATCGTTTACATATTCAAAATACAAGATAAGTGTTCATAGCCAAGCCACCCGAACCCTTTCCCCTTTCTTGAAGTCATCAGCCCAAAGCATAAGCATCAGCAAGCTTAATCGTAACCTGAAAATACGAGTCAAGTGTTAACTACGGGAGACGTAGTTAGTGAGCTACAAAGTTTAAGTATTCAAAGCGTTGACGCATAGCAATGCGTAAAGTATAAGTAAACAAGTTTCGACGCATAGCAATGCGTAAAAATATAGCATTCATGTAGTTGTCGCATAAGCATGCGAAAAGTATAGTATTCAAAAGTAGTCGCATAACCATGCGTAAAGTATAGCATTCAAAAAGTAGTCGCATAACCATGCGTAAAGTATAGCTTTCAAAAGATTGACGCATAGCAATGCGTAGTTTAGTTTTCGTGTTCGTAGGCATTGACCACATAGCGCGACTATGTGACAATCCTAGTATTGCCCAATGATCGTTGCTAAGCCTAAAGCCTACCCATTTAGTATTATGCACCATCGTTATAGGTCGTTGTGGTGAGGATCAATTTACCCTAATAGCGCTATCCATATCTACTAACGGTCCTTTCCAAAGGGATTAATAGCAACTAATGTCCTTGGTAGTTTTCGGGAATTTTCAATGGTTTCTCACGTCCATGTTGTACAAAGTCCGCAACATGACGATCGATGTTTTAGTCATTGGCAAATATAGCTTTCGTGTCCTCGACATTGTTGGCAAAACCCTCAACAATGCCGGCAAAATAGTTATTCGTTTTAGTATTCGTTATCAAAGCATTTCATAGTAGCATTCAAAATACATAAGTGTTTTCGTAATAGCATTGAGTATCAAATCGTTTTCATAATAGTTTTCGAGTAACAAAGCGTTTCACAATAGTTTTCGAGTAACAAAGCGTTTCACAATAGTTTTCGAGTAACAAATAGTTTTCGTTTAGCATTCAAGTAGTAAAGCGTTTTTTCAGCTTAAATATAGTTAAGCCTAAGACTCGCATTTCACCCCAAAAAGTATTAAAAGCGTTTAAAAGAGCAGGGGTTTGTAACTCACTGTTTGCGAAGATTGTAGCGTGCTCGGAAAAGGTTGAAAAGTGCTCGGAATCACCGGAATCCTATTTTTATACCAAGTTTTGGCGTAAGTAACATTGTTAATTAGTTCATATAATCGTTAGTCAACGAGATGCTTATTGTATAAGTGTTTGTAATTCATTTCACAAAAATCGGGCAGCGCTTCCGCGCTATAGTTTCTAAATCCATTTCCCGCTTACAATTTTTATAACACTAATTATATTAATTAATCAAGCATATTAATATGTTAATATGTCCAAATAGTCATTTTATACTCAAGTTTAATCTTATTACATATTCCTTAACACGGTTTTAAGTAATAAGCTCTAGATCACGTCTTATACCGAAAATGACAATTTTTCTGCAGTCTGATTGTCGAATGCGCCGCCGCCGCATTCAGTGGTTGACAGCTTTATGGCAAAATCGTTTTTGTGGTGTGAAAATCGTTATTTGATGGTAGATTTCGACATGCAATAGTTAAAACATCAAAATACTTGATAGTTTATAGTTTTTCTTGGATCTTTAACAACAAAATCAAAGATCTAAACATCCATTTTATAAAAACCCGTTTTATTATGTAAATCTCCTTAAAACTTTATAAAAACTTGTTTTTAAGAGTTTGATCACACATGCAATGAACTATTCTTGTAAGAACAGAAGATTTAAAAGAGTTATACCGAATGGAAGATGATTTGATGAAGGTTGAAGAATTCCTTGGTGATTTTAGCCCCAAAAATGCTAGAACCCGTTTTTCCTTGACCCAAATGAAGATTTCTTGCTTCCCTCTTGATTATGAACGATTTTAGGTGTTAGTTATGGTGATTTTTCTGTATTTTATTTGCTGTAAATGAGAGGGTTTGAGGGAGTTCTTGAGTGTGTGTAACTAGAGAGAGAGTGTGGAGTAAGGTGTGAGTGTAAGTGTGTGTGTTTGGTGTTTAAATGAGAGAGTGAGTGTGTTTGTGTGTGTGTGTTTGTTGTTTAATAAAACAATACTTGTAATGGAGTTAGGAGTTAAAATACTGGACCACTTAGGCCTTTTGACATGTTTAAAACCGGAGTTTTGAGTTTGGGTTCGTTTTAGATAAGTTGTAAAAGCTTACAAAATTGCTGATCTGCACCCCAAATGCGGCGCATAAGGCCCTTATGCGGCGCATTTGGGTGTTTTTCAGGGATTTTCGTTTTTCGTTTGTGTTATCGTTAAGCCTCTTCGTTAGTTGAAAGTTTACGATTTGTTTTGAGATGAACTTAGGCAAGTTCATCAAGTGTTTTCTTGGTATTAGGATTCATTTAATGCTTTGATTCCGATTTCCGGCTTCGATTCCTAGACACACACGTTTTATGTTTAAGTAACGTAAACCTACGCTAAAAGTTTTGTGTGAGTTATATCGGGCTTAGCTTAAAGAGTTGTGTCTACGTAACCACGTAACACATAAAGTTAGTTATAGCAAGAAGCAAGTATAGCGTATCGAGATTAAAAGTTAGTGTACTCGACTTGAGTTTTTGACGGTTGTCACATTCTCCCCACGTTGAAAGAATTTCGTCCCGAAATTTCAACTTGTAGTATTCGTTGTGGGAGAAAAAAAAAACGAACTAAAAAATGAAAAAAAAAAAAAAAAAAAAAAAAAAAAAAGAATATTAAGGGAAAAATGAGTGGCTAATAAGTGGATTCCTAGATCTCTAGAAAATTGGAGATCCCTATTGAACCTCACCCATATATATATATATATATATATATATATATATATATATATATATATATATATATATATATATATATATATATATATATATATATATATATATATATATATATATATATATATATATATATATCGCAACATATATGGTTTCTCCATTAAAACAACATATATGATATCAATTTTAATTACAACAAGATTTGAAATTGGATTATTGTATTCTTGGTAATCAAATTTTCTATTCCCTACTTTAAGTCATATATACATGTTATGTTAGACAAACTTTAAAATCAACCAGTTTATCAAAATTTGTTTTAAATGTACACATTTACACTCTTACTTTGGTCACAAATTATAGCTGCAAATAATTTTGTGAAACAGTGTAACAAACAAACTATCGTCTCTTTTTTAGCTGTAACAAATAAAGTGTGTAATGGACATTTCACCAACTACTTACGTGGCACTTCGATGGCCGTTCACGCCATATCAGTAAACAGGTTTTTTTCGTGCATATCCACTCAACGGTTCATAATTCTTCGTACTGTCATACACATGAACTCGTACAAATTAATGACGTTTGCAAATTTAATCTTTGTTTACTCTTTTTTTCACTTTTGGGGCTTGCTATAAGAAACATTAATATTAACATTATTCTTTTATATCAATTAAAAACTAAATTATTAACAGTGTTTCGTTTTGTTATATTATATTTTCGATCCGTTATTACAAATCAATATTGGTTTTGTATTAAAAGATTTTATTATTTGTATTTTAACCCCTCAAATTTGATTAATTAGAATTTCATTATTACTTTGATTACTATCTTTTAATTCTTTTATATCAATTTAAAAACTAAGTTATGAAGAGTGTTTCGTTCCGTTATATTATATTTCCTATCCGTTATTACATATCAATATTATTTTTGTATTAAACGCTCGACTTTAATTATTTGCATTTTAACCCCTCAAATTTGATTAATTAGAATTTCATTATTACTTTCGTTACTACATTTTCCTTCTGTTTATACGAAACCCGTTTCGTTTTCGAAAGGTATAACGCGATTCTTACATCAATAAGTTGTTTATACGTTGTTTGTTGTTGTTTGGAAGCATTTTGGTTGAATTGGTGAAATTTTATAAACGTGAAACTCGGAGTTGTTCGTGGGGATGACGAACATGGTAAATTGTAACATCCCGGTTTTCAGAAATCTAAATATTTCGTAAGTATGTATTTGTTTATAAAATAAATGTTTTATATTTGTGTTATTTGAGAAGTTTTATAAGTAAAGGACTAGAATTGTAAGAAAGATAGTTGATATTAGTTAGAAAAGGACTTAATTAGTAATAATTCTAGTGATGGTAGTAAATTAGAAAGATTTGAGAAATAGAGGGACTAAAAGTGTAAATTTCGAAAATATGATGAGTAAGCTTATGAGGTGTCATGTGCAGAAATTTGTAGGTGTTTTGATATGTGTTGTGTGTGTGTTCTTGAGAGATAAGCAAGGAAAAGTGTTAAAAATTACTCAAATTGTATTAGATTAGTGAAGATAATAATAAGGAATCAAGAATAGAAGATAGAGCACTCTAACTAATTTGATATTGGAGTGAAGAAGGTAAATTTATGTATGTCCTTGTTATTATTTGATGAATTTGAGTTTATATTATGTGTTATAATATCAATTGAATGTTTAATTGAAGAGTAGAAATGCTTAATTGGTAAAAATTAGGTTTTTTATAAATTGGGGATAATCTTGGAAATTGTTAATTTAAACATATGTGTATGTTAATTTAATGTTAGAATTGTATGTTTTAGTTTTATGAAGAAGATAGAATATGGTGTTATGATTTCACTAGTTGGTGTTACCAAACGGGTCAAATGACCCAAGGAGTGGCAATGGGTAGAAGGATGTTAAGGAAAGAAAGAATTTATACATTTTTATGTGTGTAAATGGTAGATGGTAATTAGAATGTTTTTATGTAAGTCTAAAGCCTAACGGGTCAAAAGACCCTAATAATGGCACGTTGGATAGAAAATAAATAAACAAGATAATGTTTAGATTTTGAAGAGAATGTATGATAAAGTTGTTAGTTATGTTGTTACGAGTATTGAAGTTTTAGTATTTTGACCTTGTAACTCAGATTTGAAAGATAAAGGCAAGGGGAAAGCAACGTAAAGATAGTAAAAGTAATTCGACATCAAGGTGAGTATACTAGACTCATTTTCTTATTGATTTAGTGTTTGAAGTTTGCATTAGTGGATTAAAGATTTGTTAGGTAAGTTATTTCAAGTTATAGTTGGTATAGTTAGCGGAAATAAGGTTTAAAGTGGAGTAAACTAACATGTAAGTGCAGAAAATGTTTGAAAACGAAAATCAGCCAGAATGAGCCCGAATGCTTCGCCTGTTGTTTGAATGGCTAGGCATTCGCCCGAATGCGTCGATGAATGGCGAGGCATTCGCCCGAATGCGTCGATGAATGGCGAGGCATTCGGAGCCCAGCGGCGAATGCGTTGATTTGTCATGTTGAATGCGTCGCCTATGCCCCTAGGCCAGTTTTTAGTGTATTTTAAGGTAGTTTAAGTAGAGAAATGATATATTAACTTATTATTATGATAGAGAAGAATGGAGAAGACATTTATGTGTCAAGGAGAAGTAGAATCGACTTTCATTAGTCGAGAAAGAGTAGAGTTAGCTATAATTCTATACCGCGAGGATATGTAGAAAGACTTTGAATAGTCTTGGAGATGTATCACCATGTTAATAAGTATACTCACTAGCTTAATGCTAATGTAAATTATTGATTGTTATGTTTGTAGGTAAAAAGGATCTCGAATTTGCAAGGCAAGTAAAGGAGGAATGAATGGGGACCTAGAAAAGAAGTTAAATCTTTTGTAACGAGCTTCCGCTCTAAACATGTTAAAATCTTATTTTAGTAGAAGTAAACAATAACTTCCATTTTGATTAACCATTGTATATATTGTAGAATGTTTTTCGTTATAAAAAAAAAAAAAAAAAAAAAAAAATTTAGTGTGTTTTAGATCCAAGTGTTACAAGTTGGTATCAGAGCCTTGGCTTGTGTGAGTTGAGTATCTCGGTTGATACTTAAACCCAAGCTGAGGCTTTGTAAGGGGGGAAGAAGCTTGCCTTGCGGAAGAGATAAGAGTAAGAAAGATTAATTGTAGAGAAAGAGTTATTTGCCTTAGTCTTAATTATGCGTTGATGGTATTGGATGTACAAGAGTAAATATGCTTAAAATTAACGTCTGGCCAACGCTAATTTTGGACATATTATGTGTATCCAATATAATTGAAGCATGTTAAGGACAAGGGACAAAGAAAGTTAGAAAGTATATATATATATGACGTATGAACTATAATTGTGTATAGATTATAGTTTTATATGTCATTATTAACTGAATTTAATTTCAGTTTGTAGAAAATGGAAGAAGAAGGTAGCCATCATGATGATGGTCACAAGGAAGTAGATATGCAAACGATTGTGGCTAAGGAGATTAGCCAAGCCTTTGAGAAAGCAATACCGTTTATTATTAAACGGGTGAGAGATGATGTAGTAGAGATTATTGATGAGAAGATAGACCGCGTGCTCGCGGAGAAAGAATTGAAGCAGAAAGAGAAAGAAGATTCAGGAAGTGAGGGTGATCATTATGATCACCAAGAAGAACTCCCAGAAAGTTATAAGAAAGGGTGTACGTATAAAGATTTCGCAAGTTGTAATCCACCACTCTTTCTTGGAGAGATTGATCCCATTGTTAGTATGCGGTGGGTTATGGAGGTAGAGGGTGCATTCTTAACTTGCAAATGTGCGGATAGGGATAAGGTGATTTATGCATCAAACCTACTCCGAAATCAGGCTAAGAGTTGGTGGGAATCTATGGTGAGATTATTCCCTGCTCAAGGGATTGTGAAGATGGCGTGGGGAGATTTTAAGAAGAAATTCATGGAGTATTATTGTCCACCTTCAGCAGTGACCAAAATTACCCGGGAGTTTTTGTCGTTACAACAAGGAAGTAAGACTGTAAATGAGATTACCAATGAATTTCTGGATAGAGCGGGATTTTGTCCAGAATATGTGATAAGCGAACGGATGAAGATGGATCGTTATATGTGTTGTTTGAATCCCGATATTAGAGAGCATGTTTCCACTAATAATCCTCAGACTTTTGAGGACATGGTTGAAGCGGCTAGAAGGAGAGAGTTAGAACTTGCAAATAGAGCTGAAGAAGAGAATAAGAAACGCAAAGTGGAGTATGTGCAAGAACCGTATAAGAAGCAACGATATGAACAAAAGGGTAGAAATTCGGGAAGAAGATTTGAAAAGAAAGAGTCAACAAGAAAAGATAATGGTTGTAGAAAGTGTGGTAAGAATCATTCGGGAGAATGTAAATTCGGGCAAATGGGTTGCTATACGTGTGGAAAACCGGGTCACATTAGTAGTGAATGTCCTAATCCAATAAAGATTTGTTATTATTGTAAGGACCCGGGGCATATTAAAAGTGAATGCCCAAAGTTGCCGCAGAATCAGAAGATGTTGGTGGGACCGAAAGCTCCTTTGCTTCTTGAAGGAGGAGGTAGTGGAAAGAAAGCTGAAGATAATAAAGGTCGTGGTCGTGCCTTTCAAATCACAACCGCAGAAGCAAAAGAATCGACTGATGTCGTTTCAGGTATTTTCATTGTAAACTCTCAACCTGCTTATGTGTTGTTTGATTCGGGAGCGAGTAGATCTTTTGTATCAAGTAGTTTTTGTAAGAAGTTTTCTAAACCCCTTAGTAAGCTAGAATATCCCTTAGAAGTAGAAGTGGCGGATAATCGAATTGTTCTTGTGTCAGATATTTACCGTGATAATCAATTAGAGATAGAATCAACAAAATTTACGATAGATTTGATTCCAATGGTCATGGGAGAGTTTGATGTTATAGTTGGTATGGATTGGTTAGAAAAGAATAATGCTATCATCTTATGTAAGATTAAAATTATTAAAGTTACTGATTTAGAAGGAAAAGAAATTGTTATTTATGGGGAGAAAAAGAGTGGTGAAGTTTTGGTTTGTTCCTTAATGAAAGCAAGAAGATATATGTCCCGAGGTTGTCAAGCATACCTTGCGTATGTGATAGACAAAAAGAAAGATAAGAAAGAATTAAAAGAAGTAGATGTAGTAAATGAATATGTAGATGTATTTCCCGAAGATCTTCCGGGTTTGCCGCCAGAAAGAGAAGTAGAATTTAGAATAGAATTGATTCCCGGTGCTGCACCTGTAGCAAAAGCTCCATATAGATTAGCTCCGGCCGAAATGAAAGAATTAATGAGTCAATTACAAGAATTGTTAGACAAGGGTTTTATCCGCCCTAGTTCTTCTCCGTGGGGTGCACCGATTTTATTTGTGAGAAAGAAGGATGGTAGTATGCGTATGTGTATAGATTATCGAGAACTTAATAAATTAACAGTCAAGAATAAATACCCGTTACCGAGGATAGATGATTTGTTTGATCAGTTACAAGGAGCGAAATTCTTCTCAAAGATAGATTTAAGGTCGGGTTACCATCAGTTGAAAGTAAAGGAAGAAGATGTACCGAAAACAGCTTTTCGCACGAGAGTTTGCAGAACGATGTTAGATAAATCAGTTATAGTCTTTATTGATGATATTTTAATATATTCGAAGAGTAAAGAAGAACATGCGGATCATCTACGACAATTGTTGGAGATTCTTAGACGAGAAAGATTATATGCGAAATTTTCTAAATGTGAATTTTGGTTAGAAGAAGTCCAATTTTTGGGCCATGTGGTAAATGCAGAAGGTATAAAAGTAGATCCGGCGAAAATTGAAGCAATTGTCAAGTGGAATTCTCCGAGAAATGTGAAGGAAATCCGTAGTTTTCTTGGTCTTGCGGGGTATTATCGAAGATTTATTCAAGATTTTTCTAAAATAGCTTCGAGTTTAACCGAGTTAACTAGAAAGAATAAGAAGTTTGAATGGAAAGAAGAACAAGAAGAAGCATTTCAAATTTTAAAGAAGAAATTAAGTGAAGCACCGGTGTTAGTTTTACCGGATGGAACAAAAGATTTGGTAGTTTATAGTGATGCTTCGTATACCGGTTTAGGATGTGTTTTGATGCAACATGGAAGGGTTATTGCTTATGCTTCGAGACAATTGAAAGAAAATGAAAAGAAATACCCGGTACGAGATTTGGAGTTAGCGGCGGTTGTGTTTGCATTAAAGATATGGAGGCATTACCTCTATGGAGAAAGATGTACAATTTACACGGATCATAAAAGTTTGCAATACTTCTTTACTCAAAATGATCTTAGTATGAGACAACGTAGATGGCTAGATTTGGTGAAAGATTACGATTGTGATATACGATACCACCCCGGAAAAGCAAATGTTGTTGCGGATGCATTGAGTAGAAAGAGTTCACAACCGGAAATGAAACTTTACTCCTTAGCTTTGATTATTAATGCTAATTTCTTTGATTCGGTTAAAGAAGCTCAATTAGAAGCAATTAAAGAGGAGAATTGGAAGAGAGAAAGAATTGTGGGTCAAGTGCAAAACTTAATGGAAGATAGCCGAGGTTTAAAGACTAGATTTGGAAGAATTTGGATTCCTAACACATCGGATTGTAAGAAAGTTTTACTAGACGGAGCTCATAAGTCAAAATATTCTATTCATCCCGGTAGTACGAAAATGTATAGAGATCTTAAAGAAGATTATTGGTGGCCGGGTATGAAAAGAGATATCGTGAAATATGTAGAAAAATGTTTAACATGTTTACAAGTTAAAGCAGAACACCAAAAGCCTTATGGAAAGATGCAACCGTTGGAAATACCGGTATGGAAGTGGGAGAATATTACTATGGATTTGGTAACGAAATTGCCAAAGTCTAAAAGAAAGAATGATGCTATTTGGGTGATTGTAGATAGATTAACGAAGAGTGTTCATTTCTTACCAATTAAAGAAGCTATTTCTTCGGATAAAATGGCAGAAATATTTTTGAAGGAGATTGTAGTGAGACATGGAGTTCCAATTTCGATAGTTTCGGATAGAGATACACGTTTTACTTCTCACTTTTGGAGGGGCTTTCAAGAAGAATTAGGGGTGAAACTCAATATTAGCACGGCTTACCATCCTCAAACCGATGGGCAAAGTGAAAGAACAATTCAAACATTGGTCGATTTACTCCGTGCATGTGTAATAGATTTTGGAGGTAATTGGGATGATCATTTACCGTTAGTAGAATTTTCTTACAACAATAGCTATCAAGCGAGTATAGATTGTGCACCTTATACAATGTTGTATGGACGAAAATGTAGAACGCCAATATGTTGGGGTGAGATTGGACAACGAGAATTGGGAGAAAAAGAAATAGTGCAAATTACAACGGAGAAGATAGATCAAATAAGAGAAAGACTTAAGATGGCTCAAGATCGACAAAAGAGTTATGCCGATAAAAGGAGAAGACCGATAGAATTTGAAGTTGGTGATTTTGTGATGTTGAAAGTTTCCCCATGGAAAGGAGTGATCCGATTTAGAAAGAGAGGAAAATTAAGTCCAAGATTTATTGGGCCATTTAAAATTTTGGAGAAAATCGGAAAAGTTGCTTATCGATTAGAATTACCCGAAGTTTTAAGTAAGATACATCCTACATTTCATGTGTCAAATTTAAGAAAGTGTCTTGCGGATGAAACAACATTTGTTCCACTAGATGATATAGAAATCGATGAAAAGTTAAATTATGTAGAAGAACCGGTAGCCATTCTCGATCGGAAAATAAAACAACTTAGAAATAAACAAATTAGTATGGTTAAGGTTCAATGGAAGCATAGAAAGGGGTCGGAATTTACTTGGGAGCCGGAGAATGAAATGAAGAAGTTTTATCCCAAGTTATTCGAAGAATAGATTTCGAGGACGAAATCTTTAGAAGGAGGGAAGATTTGTAACATCCCGGTTTTCAGAAATCTAAATATTTCGTAAGTATGTATTTGTTTATAAAATAAATGTTTTATATTTGTGTTATTTGAGAAGTTTTATAAGTAAAGGACTAGAATTGTAAGAAAGATAGTTGATATTAGTTAGAAAAGGACTTAATTAGTAATAATTCTAGTGATGGTAGTAAATTAGAAAGATTTGAGAAATAGAGGGACTAAAAGTGTAAATTTCGAAAATATGATGAGTAAGCTTATGAGGTGTCATGTGCAGAAATTTGTAGGTGTTTTGATATGTGTTGTGTGTGTGTTCTTGAGAGATAAGCAAGGAAAAGTGTTAAAAATTACTCAAATTGTATTAGATTAGTGAAGATAATAATAAGGAATCAAGAATAGAAGATAGAGCACTCTAACTAATTTGATATTGGAGTGAAGAAGGTAAATTTATGTATGTCCTTGTTATTATTTGATGAATTTGAGTTTATATTATGTGTTATAATATCAATTGAATGTTTAATTGAAGAGTAGAAATGCTTAATTGGTAAAAATTAGGTTTTTTATAAATTGGGGATAATCTTGGAAATTGTTAATTTAAACATATGTGTATGTTAATTTAATGTTAGAATTGTATGTTTTAGTTTTATGAAGAAGATAGAATATGGTGTTATGATTTCACTAGTTGGTGTTACCAAACGGGTCAAATGACCCAAGGAGTGGCAATGGGTAGAAGGATGTTAAGGAAAGAAAGAATTTATACATTTTTATGTGTGTAAATGGTAGATGGTAATTAGAATGTTTTTATGTAAGTCTAAAGCCTAACGGGTCAAAAGACCCTAATAATGGCACGTTGGATAGAAAATAAATAAACAAGATAATGTTTAGATTTTGAAGAGAATGTATGATAAAGTTGTTAGTTATGTTGTTACGAGTATTGAAGTTTTAGTATTTTGACCTTGTAACTCAGATTTGAAAGATAAAGACAAGGGGAAAGCAACGTAAAGATAGTAAAAGTAATTCGACATCAAGGTGAGTATACTAGACTCATTTTCTTATTGATTTAGTGTTTGAAGTTTGCATTAGTGGATTAAAGATTTGTTAGGTAAGTTATTTCAAGTTATAGTTGGTATAGTTAGCGGAAATAAGGTTTAAAGTGGAGTAAACTAACATGTAAGTGCAGAAAATGTTTGAAAACGAAAATCAGCCAGAATGAGCCCGAATGCTTCGCCTGTTGTTTGAATGGCGAGGCATTCGCCCGAATGCGTCGATGAATGGCGAGGCATTCGCCCGAATGCGTCGATGAATGGCGAGGCATTCGGAGCCCAGCGGCGAATGCGTTGATTTGTCATGTTGAATGCGTCGCCTATGCCCCTAGGCCAGTTTTTAGTGTATTTTAAGGTAGTTTAAGTAGAGAAATGATATATTAACTTATTATTATGATAGAGAAGAATGGAGAAGACATTTATGTGTCAAGGAGAAGTAGAATCGACTTTCATTAGTCGAGAAAGAGTAGAGTTAGCTATAATTCTATACCGCGAGGATATGTAGAAAGACTTTGAATAGTCTTGGAGATGTATCACCATGTTAATAAGTATACTCACTAGCTTAATGCTAATGTAAATTATTGATTGTTATGTTTGTAGGTAAAAAGGATCTCGAATTTGCAAGGCAAGTAAAGGAGGAATGAATGGGGACCTAGAAAAGAAGTTAAATCTTTTGTAACGAGCTTCCGCTCTAAACATGTTAAAATCTTATTTTAGTAGAAGTAAACAATAACTTCCATTTTGATTAAACATTGTATATATTGTAGAATGTTTTTCGTTATAAAAAAAAAAAAAATAAAAAAATAAAAAAAAAAAAAAATTTAGTGTGTTTTAGATCCAAGTGTTACATAAATGGCTTTACGTCGTAAAGACAAAAGTCTTTACGCCGTAAGGGCGAGAAAACCATGTTGACTTTTGTTGACCGAACATCCTTTACGTTGTAAGCCTTTGGCCCTTTACGCCGTAAAGGCAATCACCCTTACGTCGTAAGCATACATCCTTTACGCCGTAAAGGTGGTCTGAAATTAATAAAATGTGGTTTTGTTTAACTGTCGCTAATGAGTTATTCTAGCGATACTATTAGTGTTACTAATTCAGTTTAAGATTTAAATTAGTCGTAATCCCTCAGTTTGAGTTCGATCGAAATTGTAACATAGTGTGGATAAATGTTACATTAAACAGGATTACGGTTGTGTTTATCTCGGAAAAGAAGCTTAAGATTTAAACGGATTCAAGGTGAGTACAATATGGTTTTGTGAAACCGAGCACTATGACAAAATGACGTTGAAACAGTAAAAGAATATTTATATGTGGTTTTCTAATCAAATATTGATAAACCCAATACAAGATAACTTGTTTTATGAAAATGAGTAGTTGATACTACTCGTGTTCGGTTTAGTGTACAATTGCGATGAAGTACACTCTCGTTAAATTTTATGTGTTATATGGTTTGTTGTTGTTGTTATTTGTATTATGCATTATAAGGAGTATGTCTTAGTTTTGCATAAGAGACGTTTGATTGATTACGGGTAGTATAAGTGCTCGTAGATATGTGTTGGCGAAACCTAGTACCATTAACTAGGAGCCAAGTGTTAGCAATTAAAGATGGTTGCGAGGAATTCTAGAATTTATTTGCAACACGAGGTATTAGGACGTGATCCCATACTGGAGTGATGTCTAACTAAGATGTGTAAACCGGGGAAATCACTTGGGAGTGGGGAATTGTAATAAGATGAAACACAGTGGAACCTTTCTTAAGGACAACGTATTGATTTGCAAAGTCGGAATAGTGAAAACTTATATTTCGGGTTATTATAAAGATTGAGAGTCGCGCCCAAATGCTTATAATAATATGCAGAAATGGGTGTAGATTTTAGAGGTTTATATTTTTCACATTTATAAATGAAATAATTTTATACATACTTAAAAGTGTGAACAAATCAACAAAAAGCTACACACTTTTTAAAAGTGTGAAAAAAATGTGAACAAATAACTTTTTGTAGTATTGGTTCCTACAATTGTATATAGGTTTACCACTCAAAATATTACGATGTATGGGCAAAAAAATTAACCACGACTGTATATTAGCTTCAACATCAGACCGTGAGACAACATGTTTGTGTTTTGGTGAATATGACACCAAGTTAGAGCCTAAAAACACTTAAACATTGAGGTGGATTAATGATCAAGACATTCTTCCTAATTAACATTAGTATTGGAAACTAAACATGACTGAAAATAGTAACCATAAAAAAAGTAGCACACATACATCTCCTTTTTATATTGTTTTGGCTATATCAAATATATCATGATTTATTTTACCCGGGTGGTTGCCCTCTACTAGTTTTTACTTTTTAATCATGATTCAGTAAGTATATCGTTATTAAATTTAAAGACGGATAATAATAAATTGGGTAATTAAACGAATTTAGTTGTTATAAAATCGAATTCAATGAACTTATAATTAAAAAATAAAAAGTGAAAAAGTATAAACGGTAGAATCAAGTTTGGTTTGATATACTGAAATCGATTGTTTTGGCAAATAACTTTAGTGATAATGACATTATTGATGTTTACTTGTCGACTCGTACATTTGTTTAACCAAACATTATTGATGTTTGGTTTTATATCATTACGTTTTTATATACGTGCTTATGATAATATGATTGATTACTCAATTTCCGATACAAGAACTAAATCTTTATTATGCTAAAATTTTATGTCAACCCTATGTGAGGCACATCACCAAGTGTTTTTTTTTTGTTAATATATATCTTGAAAAATAAAAGTAAAGGCACAATAACATACTTAATTATACACTTTCCAGGATTTATGAGCAGCCGAACCAAACCATCGAAGGTCCATTTTTTGTCACATTGCCCTCGGTCAGACCATTTGGGGCGATTTTCATTTCTGTCCCTGTGATTTTGAGTTTTACTTGAACTAATTTGCTAATAAAAACGCTTACAAATTGATTATTTGAGAAGCATTTGTGATTTGCATTAATAATTAACAACTCATATTACATCAATTAAAATCTCATAAAGTTGTCTCTGAAAAGAAAAATAACAATTCTTGTAGACTCGAATTTAATTTGATGACGACAATCGTATCTTCCCGGAATTTTGAGAGAGAGAACCCCTCCCCTCTCCCGGCACTAAAGCTATGTCCCTAATCTCGAACTTATAATGTTACACCTAGACACATTAAAAGTTTGTTAAACAAATATAAAAACGCGAAGTAACATGTGTCTTGATAAATGTATCTACAATCTAAAAGGTATATATATTAAGATTGTGTTGATGTTTGATACTAAGCGAGTAAAATGTTTGTTCTCATTAAATATCGAGTTGTCATCAATATGTATAATATGCATAGCACTCTTATTACGACATTATAATGAATTAATTAATTAAAGAAGTTTTAGGTTACATCGAAAAGATATTGAAAACATTTCAAGACGTAATAACGAAAACCCTTTGCAAATTCCATGTACGCTAATAATTTTATCTCATGAACTAAAAATGCATTTCCCATTCAAAATGAATTTACAAAAATAGTACTTGGGCAATTCATAATATCACACACAAAGTGATACGATGTTGATGGAATGAGAGTGATTGGGGTTTCATATTGTCCGTCCATTTTTGGAAGCCGATGGTTTTGACTCGTTATGTTGAAATACAACTTGCGAAGCTTCTTCTAAATTTCTATACAGTAGACATCTTAAAAATTTTAAATTTACTTTTACATATTATTACCCTTCTATTTAAATTTCATAACTCTCTTGTGAATCGTGCCGGGAATGATATTTTAATCTGTTTGGGCTTTGTTAAATTTTCTGGGTCATCCTGTTATTTGCCCGTTTTGTATTTGGGTTTTGTTTTTTGTTGAAGTGGAGACGTTAGTTGCTTAGGTGTATTTTGTTTCTAAATTTGCTACACGTGTGTTTCTTCTTCTCTACACTCTCTTCATTGATTCAGGTTCAACCAAGACTTTTTTCTCTTCCCCAAACAAAAAAACACCACCATTATCATCGATTTCAAGAAAATGTTTAATTCAATCCAATAAAAAAAAACCCCATCAAGATTTCATCAATCAACAATCTTCCGCCACCGTTGCTGCCACCTCCGCCGCCGCATATGTCGTCGTCGGGACACCTTTTGCATCTAGGGCTTTATTTGGGTATGTTTAAGATCTAAAGTTTTTGATTTTTTTTGTTATTAGGATATTGGTTTTGTTTAGGTGGGATTGTTTTTAGTTTAGTTTTTCTGGTTTATGAGCTTATTAGTTTTGCTTTATTTTTTTTACTTGTGAGGGTATTGTGACTTGAAACAGGATAATATGGTCCGAAAGACGAAGCAGATAGGCTAATTAGCCTAATGTTGGATTGTTTTAGCTTATTGTTTTAGCTTATTACTAATGTTGGTTTGTTATTTTTTGGTTTATTCTTTTACTAACGAGGTTATTATGACTTAAAATAAGATAATAAGCTTATAAAGTCAAGGCAAAGAAGCTAATAAGCCTAAAGTTTGATTTAAAGTCTTGATTTGGTTTGTTTTAGCTTATTGTTTTAGTTTAGTTCTCGGGCTTACGAGCTTATTTGATTTGGTTTATTTTTTGAGTTATGAGGTTTTTATGACTGAAAACAGGATAATGAGCTCGTAAAGCCGAAGCAAATAAGCTAATTAGCCTAATTTTTATTTAAAGTTTTGATTTTTGTCAGTTTTGGTGCGATTGTTTTAGCTTATTGTTGGGTTACGAGCTTATTTGGTTCAGTTTATTTTTTATTTTTTACTTTATGAGGTTATTATGACTTAAAACAGGATAACGAGCTCATAAAGACGAAGCAAATAAGCTTATTAGCCTAATGTATATTTAAAGTTTTGATTTTTGTCAGTTTAGGTGGATTTGTTTTAGTTTATTGTTTGCTTACGAGCTTATTTGCTTCGGTTTCCCTAAAGCAGATTTTTTTCATTTTTTTTTTCCACTTATGAGCTCATTCCGACCCGATCCGATCAACAACCCACAAGTACACAGTGTTCCATCTCACACAGTTTTGACGAGTCTAATTAACCCAGGTATGCAAATTTTCTTTCAGTTAGGCTAATAATATTTGTTATGGTTGATTAAGTTATGTTAATTTATCGATTAATTTGAAATAATGTAGGTTTATTTATAGTTTTTATTGATTGTTTTAGATGGAGTGGTTAATGATATTTGTTTTTATGAAATTGTGACGTGTTTTTATCTTCATAATAGGTGTCAGAGAAGCTCTAATTGTGTTATGTGTTGGCAAGCGATTAGCCTAAGGGATCCGTCCAGGTGACCCTTTTTGGTCATTAGTTACGTTTCAGATTTTCTTTTTATGTGTGTTTTGGTGTTCTGATGTGTTTTGGTCATTAATTATGTTTCAAATTTTTTGTTGCATTTTGCTTTGGTGCAGAGGAAGTACTTTAAACAAGGAAAAATTGACCATATTTTAACAACGTTATCTCTTTTGATTACGTCACTAGGAAATCCAAAAAATCTTGGTCTTTGAGGGGGCTTTTGAGAAGATTTTTAGTATCATTAAAGAAGAGGGTGGTTCAGAAGGCGATTAAATATTTGAATTAGATAATCAAAAAGACTTTAATAATTTAGAAGGAAAATCAGTCAAACACATGCATTTGCTACAGTGACGACGCTGTAAGAGCCATTTTTGCATAGTAGTTCATATTTTGATTTTTGACATGAAAAGGCAGTTGACATCATTTGTTTTGGTTTTTGTTAAATCTGAATTTTTTTGTCGATGAGCTTTTTACTTGATACGAAGTAATACTTCTAAATACAACCGTTTGCAACACTACAGAAAAGGCTTGCAACTCTTGAAGAATGTGGTGATCTTGGTCAAGGCTTGCAACTTGCAGAAATAGACATGACTATAAGGGGTTTTGGTAATATTTTTGGTGTGCAACAAATAGGAGGACAGCGAACCCGTGCAACGCACGGGTAATCTTCTAGTTACCTTTAAATCTTAAATGCTTGAACTATTTTCATTTTCATTTTTATAGGTAATATTTGGGAAAAGTTGTAAAAAGAAAAAAGAAAAAAAAAGTCCTATGTTTTAGAACTAGATTATTGTCCCACGATAACGTAATTAAATATAAATAAAAATTAAATCGTAAACTTTATCTTTATTAACACGTTCTTTTAAATTACTATGAGAATACAATATTACACGTATAATAACAAATATATACATTTTGTGTTTATACACATGTTGTTTATAGTTATAATAACATATATACATTTATGTTTATATACATATATTAATATTTTGTATTAAATGGTTTTAGAATAATAATAATAATGTAAATCATAGTCCAATAAGAGACATATGTTTTTTTTTATTGTAATAATGGTGAAATTGAAGAGAGAATACAATTATGGATTGTAAGAGAGTGTAAAATGAAAAAAATATTTGATGACATATCAATTTCATCTAACGGGTAAAATCAAAGTATCTAACTCATCTAAGGGACCTTATTTCATTATGTGGCATTTAAGACCTCCCTTTTATCATATTTTAAAGATGAGTAAATTGCAATTTTAGTCTATCATTATTAGCTAATTCGCCGATTAAGTTACACTTATTTTTTTTTTTCTCAAATATTCTCCCCAAGATGTTATTTTTTGATTCTTTTGTCCTTCCATTAAGTTACAGTTAGTTTTTATTGTTAAATATTGATCGAACTAACTGAAAGGAACAATAATTATTATTATTATTATTATTATTATTATTATTATTATTATTATTTTGTAAAAATCATATGTGTTTTTTCGCATTCAAAAATTATATTTAAAATCACATTTAATTTTTTACCTATGTTTTTCGATAACTATCTGTCACCGTCGATTATCGTCGTCGCCACCACCACCTCCTTCGTTGAAAATCATATGTGAAAATCATATGTGATTTTTTAAGAACGTAATATAAATGCGATTTTTTAAAAACTTAAATATAAATGTGTGTTTTTTTAAAAGTAAATATAAATGTGATTTAGTAAATTTTGTACCGCCTCCCTTAACTTTTGTACTCTCACGGATGATCGTCTAAAAAATATGTGAAATATTAAATGTGATTTTAAATGTAAATTTTGTATGCGAAAAAGCCATATGATTTTTACAAAAAAAAAAAAAAAAAAAAGTAAAAAAAAAAGATATTTTTTTTATTTAAATTAAAATAAATAAAAGAAAATTAAAATTACATTTTTGGTCCTTTCAATTAGTTCAGTTAACATTTAACGGTAAAAAGTAACTATAACTTAACGGAAAGACAAAAAACGGAAAATAACAAGTTGTGGACAAAAATTGCAGAAAAAAAAGTTTAAGGACGAAATCGACGAATTAGCTAACCATAAAAAACTAAAATTGCATGTTACTCTTATAGAAAACAAACTCTTCTTATTTACAAAAACATAAGCTCTACTCTTAAATTTGTCGAAACAACCTTTTGACTTAGGCTTGCCCATAAGTCGTGTCAATCATCTTAAATGTACCCAAATGTGTTAACTATCAAGTAGTTTGACACTACCAAACTCCTCGCGCCGATAACTAACCCATCTCGATACACATACTGTCACATGTCGCTCCCTACTTTTTTTAATATATATGTCTTTAGTTATTTATTTTTCTTTCTTTGTTTTCTTTCTTCTTGCAGCGAGGTAACATTAGACTACGCGGTATACCTCGTGATAGGGGCGTTATCACGCCACGTATACATCAATAACGCCCCACTTCCACTCCGGTGAGGGCGTTATAGCTTGATTTTGGACCACGGCGTGAGCAGAAAAACGCCGTGGTGAGGGAGAAAAATCAAACAATTTTTATAAAAACAAGATGAGAATATGACTTACTAGTAGGCAGAAAAATAACAAATTAGATAACAAAATACAATTATAATTGGGATTTTCATAAAGCTTAAGTTACCCATTTGATTAAGCTGTAATGGAATGGAGGCTGCCTCTGGTTCGTGTTTCAAAATGGGGAAATTAGGGTTTGCATTTAGAGGACTTATATATATATATACATACAGAAATTGAAGAATTCTATGGATTGTTAAAATTGGGCTTAAACACTACCTCAAGATAGCCCAAATATTAAATAATTATTTTTACTAAACCAAAACAAACCCCATTCAAGAAAAATTGTAGTATGTTTTTTTTTGTAGTATGTTTTTTTTTTTAATAAATTGTAGTATGTTTTTTTTAAATAAATTGTAGTATGTTTTGTTTTTATTTTTAATAAAAATACAACTTTTTAAATTTCATTTATATAAAAATAATAATAAAAATACAACTTTTACAAAATAAACTCTATCACTCCACATCATCATCACCCACACACAACCACTCCACCATTTTCTATCACTCCACATCATCACACCTTTTTTCCTAAAATCACACTCTATTTCCTACAAATCACCTCTATCACTCCACATCATCATCACTTACACACAACCACTCCGCATAGTCTTACCGTTTAATTATCACAAAATTCATCGATATTAAACATTAATTTTTTCTTTTATATATTATATCATAATAATTTGGTTAATCATAACATTAAAACTATGTTTAATTTATTAAAACATAAATAAATACAGGCTGTTGCATTTAAGGTAGAATCCGATAAATATGTTTTTAGGACAAATCCAATGTCTGAGCAATGATTGACGAGCTCAAGAGTTTGGGTGCGATGGATAACCAATACGGTATCCTGCATGGTGCAGTGTAAACATACCAAGCTCTTGGCGAGCCTAAGGTGACGTATTGCTTAGTTGGGGTGACGTAAAAGAGTATGAATTCTCTAGTACGTGTGTGTATGGAATCTAGGATCTGACAAACGGTCGGGTATTTATAGCAATGAATTAGGTTTCCTCTTTTGGGTCGTGGGTCGTGTGCATATGTTTACGGGGCGTGGTTCATAACCCTAAAGAGGAAACTGATGACGTGAGTTAGTCATTAATTGTGTTGTGAGAATGTGTCTGGAACAAGAGTAGTAACTTGAGACTTAGAAGTGTAAGTTGCAATGGGACAACACTACTCGAGCACGAGGTCTAGAGTGAGCATGGTCACATTTGCTCGTGCATGGGGCCAATGTATGCCAAGCTAGCGAAACACTAACATTTGTCCGGAGGTAGCAAGTAACGAACAGCCGAGCCACATGGCATATTTGCTTGTGCACGACGCTAGATGAACGAGTAGCGAACAACTAACTTCGGGGCATGTTCACTCGTGCACGGGGCTAGATGAAATGAGTAGCGTGCACGGGGCTAGATGAAATGAGTAGCGAACAGCCAACTTGGGGGCACGTTTACTTGTGCACGAGGCGCTTTGGCGAGCTCCCATGTGCCGAGCAGCGTGTGGTGGGAGTCGGGTCATATGTACTCGAGCCCCGGGCTCCCAATTACTAAGTATGTGTGCGAGGCCATTTTTGCGGGTCCTCGGGTCACATTTGTTCGTGATCGGGGCTAAGTGTTATCGTGACCAAGTAAAGCAATGAGCTGAGCCACCTGGCGGTTGCCCATCTTCAACCGGTGGTCGACGAGTGGCGAGCCAAGGCTTTGCCTTACCTTTTGGTCGAGCAGCGAGCCAAGGCTCTAGTCCCTTAGGCGAACAGCAAGGTTCCTTAGCCATGCTACAACTTATGTGTATCCGGACGGTGTTTGCATGTGTGGTCCAAGCAAGTTTGTGTAGTCCAACCTATGTGAGTCTAGGCCATGTGGTGTGGTCTTACCTTAATGCCCAGAGCATTACTAGCTCATAGCTCATCAAACTCATAGCTCATCACTAACCGAGCTCAAAGCTCATCAAGCTCAGAGTTCATCACTAGCTCATAACTCATCAAGCTCATAGCTCATTACTAACCAAGTGATGATGTGCGGGGAGTTCACAAGTTTTGTTAAGTGACGAGGCACACACAAAGTGATGGGGGATGAGGCGCAAGGCCAAAGTGATGAGGTGAGGTCAAAGTGATAAGCTCAACCTCTTCACTCCTATACTAACCTAATCACCCAACTAGGAAGGTGAAACTAGACGTTTATATCGGTTTTCGATGCCATCCCGTTGGTTGTGTAGTGTGATGACCGATGTGGAGTAATAGGTTTAGCGCTGGTCAAGTTCAGGGTACTAAAATATATTTTGGCCTAATATGCTTGTTTAGCCGTTGAAATACAGAAAAAAAAACTGTACATCTAAATTAGTAAAATTTATGTCTTTTCTAATGTTATCAGATTATTGTCCCGCGACAGAGCGGATAAATATAGACAAAAAATTGAATCGTAAACTTTATGTTTATGGACTTGTTTTTTTTAAGTTATTATGAGTATACAATATTGTACGTACAATAACTAATATATATTTATGTTTATATACATGTTGTTTATAGCTATAATAACATATATACATTTATATTTATACATATATTTTAATATTTTATATTAAGAGATTTTATAATAGTAATAATAAGATAAATCATAGTACAGTAAGAGACAAATATTTTTTTTATTGTAGTGGTGATTAAATTAAAGAAAAAATTCAATTATGTATTGTATGAGGGTGTAAATGAAGAAAAATATATGATGACATCATCAATCTAATCTAACGGTTGAAATCAAAATATTTAATTTATCCAACATACCTTAGTTTGTCATATGATATTTTTAGTGTTAATCGTGAATAATTTATAATTTTTCAAAATGTTTAATTTGAGCGCCATAACACCCATTTCAAAATTTTCCAACTAAACCAAAAAAATCCCAAAACCCAGAAAACTCATCTTCCCCAACTCATCAATGGAGAAAAGACTCCGGTCATCCCTGAAATCCTCCGCCGACGAATTCCTCTCATCAGCCACAAAACTAGGTTTCCGATCCGTTAAACCATCACTCAAAACCCTAATCCACTCACTCAAACCCTCATCCGATGTCGTTTCATCACTCCCCCAATCTCTTCACCAATCAATCACTCAATCCATCGCCAAATTCAAACATCTATCCTCCTCCTCCTCCTCATCATCATCCGCCGGAGCTACTTCACCGTTAACACCGCCGGCTAAACGTGTCCGTAAATCCTCACGGCGGCCTGAAAATATTAAAAAAAACGAAAAGGACGAAAACGACGTCGTTTTAGGTGAGTTTGATTTGAAAAATAAAATTGAGAAAATGAAATGTGATGTTAGTGATAGTTTACAGATTTGTTGTTATGTGATTCATATGTGTGTTACGCATCCGGAGAATGTGTTTTCGGTTTCGGATTTGTTGTTACTAGCGGTTCAGGAGTTGCATGATAATTTAGTTGTGTTTGAGTTAGAGTCGAGTTTGTTATCGGATATCGCGAGTTTATGTGAGGAGTGGTGGAAGAGAGAGTTGTTAGGTAGAGATAGTTTGATTTCGCAGTCGTTGCCGTTTCTATTGTCGAAAGCGTTGACTTTGAAGAAGAAAGTGGATGTTCATAGAGTGTATGGTTTGCGTGAAGCGTTTGCGTTATTTGATTTTGAAGATGAGAGTATTGAGGATTTGAAGCTGTTGCTTATTAGGTGTTTGATATCTCCTTTGTTTTTGAAAATGGATGAAGGGAGGAGGTTTTTAGCGTTTTTGTTTGGGTTGTCGAGACAGCTTGTGAAGGAGAGTTTGGCGATGATTAGGTCGCAGATTCCTTTTGGAAGGAAGTCGATGTTGGAGGCTTATGCTGATATTGTTTTTAGGGCTTGGAAAGCTGCGGAAGGGGAGTCGAGAGAGGAGATTGAGAATGAGTTTTTGCAACAACTTGTTGATGGCGCGATTCATGCTAGTACTGGCTCTTTTGCCGCTTCTATTAGGAGGATTTTAGGAGGGTTTATCAGCCAGCGAACTACTGATGGAGTGGAGAAGCTCATTTTCAATCTTGCAGAGCCTGTTATTTTCAGATCATTGCAGGTGCTTGTTTATTTGAATATTAATTATTAGTTGAGCTCATATTTTAATTTGGTATGTTAGTAATATTAGTAAACCTGTCACCTTGAGGTCAATTTGATATTGTTTGAATGACCATATAATTTACAGCTGGTACTTGTTTATGAAATTGCCCAACGCCGAGTGTGAGAATCAGCAACATCCTCTTTTATATATTTAGTACAGAGTGTCACTGTTTAAGAAAAGCAATGTAGTGTTTCAACTTGCTTCCTTGTGTTTTAGAGTTGAAGCGAACAATATCTTACCAATGGTGAAACAATGGCCAAGAAAACTAAATAATGACCGTATGTGTTAAAGGTTCAGGTTTGAATTCAATTAATAGAGTTCAAGCACTTGCCTTATTCCATGAGATTTGTAAGCTATGATCTTTAGGGATGTTAGAATAGATAAACACAACGAAGGAAATTGCATAGGATTGTGGTATGGTTTAGTGAACAAAATATAAACATCCATTCTGGAGCGAACATTGCATAATTGGCTAATTGCGGGAAGTTCCCCCTTCTGCTTCCCCCTTTCTCTTTGAATTTCAAGTTTACAACTTTATGTTCAAGAGTCAAGACCTATACAATGGAATCAATCCAATAAACACGTGTTTTTTGCTAATATTTCCCTGGCAGGTTGCAAACTCAAATGTTCGTCAAAATGCACTGCACTTACTGATAGACGTGTTCCCTCTTGAAGATCCTGATGCAACAAGGGAAGCCAAAGATACATTGCTTCAAAAACAATTCTTCTTAGTAGAGAAATTAATAATGGATGATTGCCCTGATATAAGAGCTGTGGCTGTTGAAGGTTCTTGTCGTATTCTTCATATGTTCTGGGAGATAATTCCGTCTATGATCATCACAAAACTTATCACCAAGATATTAGATGATATGGCCCATGATTTGAGCAATGTGGTCAGACTTTCAACAATAAATGGTATCATCTATTTGCTTGGTAATCCTCAATCACACGAGATTTTCAAAGTGCTTCTGCCAAGGTTAGGACATTTGATTCTTGATTCCGCTCTTTCAATACGCAGTGCTATTGTCGATCTTCTTCTTCTTCTTAAGGGTATACATAATTTCCAGTTTCATAAGGTACAATTTTTATGTTAATTCTAACTGTTAATTGAAGGATTATGTTCATACTCGAGCACCTCTTTGTCTGATGATAGTATTTTCTTTTAATGTATCTTCTATAGGTGGTGGCTCTAGATATTTTGCTATCAACACTCGCGAATGATCAACCACTTGTTGGCCAAAAAATCACTAAGCTTCTCCTACCTTCGTATTTCCCGTCAACGATAACTCCAGAAGAAGCATGTAATCGATGTGTGACCCTTATAAAAAGGTCACCACTTGCTGGTGCAAGATTTTGTGAATTTGCTTTGTCTGAAGGGGCATCTCCTCAGTCCCTCAATATACTTTTCAAAAATCTTATCAATTTGGTTCTCTCAAATGCGAATATGACTGCGTGTCAGATTGATGGCATACTTTTGGCTGCTGCCAACATTTGTAGTAATCTAGCAACTGAAACGAAATATAAAACGTCCCTTAAGGATGAGTTGTCTGGTAAAAAGCTTATGTCTTTGTTCGCTGCTGCAAATTCTGGCCGTGCACAAGCATCTTTGTGCAATATTGTTTCAATTATTATTCCTGATGCTGCTAGTGTTCTTCGCCAAGAAAGCATTACACTTGTCACAAGATGTATCGGCATAACTGATAATAAGGAAAAACAAGCACAAGTGAGATTGGTTCATAAAATGATGTTGTCATGTGGTTGGATCGATTATATGTTTGAAGCATTGACTAAAGTTTTGCAAAAGACTGCCGATGGTTGTCTTGGCAAGTATGACACAGAAAAAACACGTCAGAGTTCTGTTTCAGGAAAGAAGAGAAATGTTAAACCTGGTACTAAAGTTTCAGTAAAGTCTAAACCTACCAGTGGGAAGAAGAGTTCTGATACAGATAAACGTAGTTTTTCGGAAAATTACGCTGTTTCTGTAGGTATAGCTTGGCAAATAAAGGATTTGCTCACACATATTGACACCCGGAAAGCGGTGTTGGGATCAAGAAGTCTTGAAGCTGCATTCCAATGTTTAAAGGTTATCTCCGAGTTTAGCATTATGGAGTGCATACAGTGTGATTATATTAATACGTCTCCTGTGTTGGCGTATGCATCACTGAGTCTTCATAGGTCTGTTGAGAATTTGACATTAAAAAGTACCAATAATCATAGTTTGAAGATCTTCGAACAGACAATTGAACATCTTCTAAACTGTACAGAAGAGGTGTACAAAGCAAGTGCTTCTGGAAAGTCATGCAAGGTGACACGTCCTATTCATGCTAAAAAGAAGCAGAAACCGTATGAGGAACAAAAGCAGATATCAAAGATGGTGAAGCTGTCGACGTCAATTCTCAAGTTTATTATTGATTCAAGTACAGTTGGCCATATCCATGAGCGCCAAGAAAGATGTTTGCGTTTTACAAGACATTATGTAGAATTTGTAATTCTTAAGTTAAGGCAGTATTCACATGGTCTACTCGAGTTTAAGGAAGAAGACTTAAAAGAAACATTTATGTGTCTCAAGAGCTCGTTCACTTATGCAGGGAAGTTGCTAAATCTAGTCCTTACAAGTTTGTCAGAATCTACCCCACTGTCAACTGAAGCACATAACCTTGCCAATGATCTGTTTGATCTCATTATTTCAGTTGAAGAACATTTGGGATCTCGATATGGATCACTTGTTTTTTCTGCAGCAAAGCAATGGCTACCTGATTTGATCCTTGCATTGCATTCCTTTCAAATACAAAAGGCGTCATCATTATCATCAAGTGCATTTGCTGAAAGAAAGTTTGGTTTTCCTTCTTGGCTTTTGATCTTGGCAAAGATCGAAATCTTTGATCAACAGGAGGCAAATTCGGATGAAAATGATGAAAACGTTACCTTATCATCAAAATTTACTACATTCAGGAAAATTGTTGAAGTAATGATTGAGCTTGTGAGAGGTAACCAGAGCGTGCTAGATGCAGTTGGGGCATTCCTACTCGATGGTTCATTGGTCGGTTTAAACAAGAAAGACTTTGAATTGTTATCGGGGGTCCTACATTTTGTATGTGTGAAGCTAATGAAACATGAGATCGGGGAGTGGGTAGACCTGAAACTAATGTTGGAATCTCTCAAACGAATTTACCCTCAGATGGAGATGGTGGCTCAGGAGCTTAGAAATGAACATGAAAAAGCGCAGTTGGAAAGAGCCAGAATATTGGTTGAACCTATTTGGGGATGTTACATCAATGAAGCGACGAAAGAACCAATGGAAACTGGTTTTGATGACTCTTAATGTGTAACTTGCCTTGTAAGATGTTACACAAATCAAATTGTTGTTTATAAGAATTGATTTAATGTTAGATTACTTCTCTAGAACTTTTACTTGTACTCTTTTACCATGCTATGGCAAGTCTTTTTTTGTTAAAACTTACGACAATTATCAATAAACCGGTAATTTAATGTCAAGTCTACTAATGGTTTGAGTGTTTTTCTGGGAAATCATTACAGTGAAAAAAAATAATTGAGAAGCAAAATTAACTTTGTTGGTATTTTGTGGTTTAATGGTGAACAGAAAAACAATGTAATACTGTTAAACTGAAAATTTTCCAATTACACATTTAAACTGGAGTTGATACTGGACATCTCAACATAGGAACTAAAAAAGTTTAAACGCTTTACAAAACATTAGATTCGAGATTAATAAACAAAATAAACGATTGAAAGAACCCAATAATATACTTACACAGACACATAGTCAAGACAAAAGCACATTTACTTGAGTTCAAAAACCTCCGAAAAACGAAAATGAATTCTGGGATCTCACAAAAAACGTCTGTAAGATCCCAGTTTTCAATTTAATTTTTCGATAGTTTTCTGGTCAGGTTAATGGAATGGCCATCACTGTACTCTGATAAACAGATTGGATGTAAAAGCTAAATCTTAGTTGCTTTCTAACAAGCTAAAATATCATATCTTCAAATAGGACGACTGCTTCATACTACCTCAAACAGGGATCCTCTTCAGGAGCACAGCAATCGGCATGCTTACAAATCCGGTAACAATACTAAACAACCATTGTGTGGGTGATAGCGGGGATGTATTTGCAAAGGTACCCAAGTACTCGATTATGATGACTTGGAAAATCACAGTTGCAGCAATAACGCTTACGAAAACCTTGTTCTTCCATATGCCATCTAAAACGTTTTCTTTCTCCATTTCCCGAGAGTTAACCTCATTAAAGAGCTGCAAATGTATCAACCAAATATTAGCTCAATGATTTCTAATTTGTTAATAACAAAAAGAAGTCTAAAGTTAATTGGTAAATGAAGTTACCTGACAGAAGACGAATGAGTTGAAAATGAGTGTGTTCAGGATGAGATCAGAATCATCTCCATGAAGGCCGAAAAATGATTTTCCGCTTGATTGAAGTAGCCATATCACTGCAAACTGATACACAGCCTGCCCAGAGATATTCCTCCACATAACATTGCTTATAAAATTTCCCTTCCTTCCAACGGGAGTTCTCTTCATTAATTCGTCATTTGGAGGCTCAGTTGCGAGTGCCAATGCGCCCAATGTATCCATTATCATGTTAACCCACAAAAGTTGAACAGCCGTGAGGGGAGCGCTCCCTGAAATAGTAATAAAGTACATTGAGAAAAAGATTTCAAGATACGTTTTCTAAGTAATTAACTGATGTAAGGACTTGTACCTGTCAAACAAGCTGAAGTGAAGTTCACTATCAAAGCAACGATATTGACAGTAAGCTGAAACTGAACAAACTTCTGAATGTTAACGTACACTGATCGACCCCATTTAGCTACAGTTACGATTGTGGAGAAATTATCATCCAGAATAATAACATCTGCACTCTCTTTGGCTACCTCAGTTCCAGCAATGCCCATGGCAAGGCCTATATCTGCTTCATGAAGTGCTGGTGCATCATTCGTTCCATCTCCAGTAACCGCCACAACCTCACCAAATGTTGTGCGTAAGTGTTTAACCAGTGTATGCTTATCTAGAGGAGAAGATCGAGCCATAACCTAAATAAAGTAAAAAAAAAACATTTGATTTTAATAAACCCATTATGAAGTAACTTAACTAGTATATACACACAATCGAGATATAAAACGAACCTGAAGCTTGGGAATTAGTACAAGCAATTCCTCCATACTCTTTTCACGGAAATCTGGACCCTCGATTGCAATCCCATCATCAGTAAGTATTCCACATTCTCTAGCTATGGCCTTTGCAGTAGTTATGTTGTCTCCTGTAACCATTCGAACAGTTATACCAGCTGAGCGACAAAGAGCCACTGATTCCTTGACACCTGGACGTACGGGATCTTTAATACCCACAATTCCTATACAAGTATATCCCGAAGATGGAATCGGAGTTTCAGCCGAAACGTCATTTCCCAGGTCTATATACGCAAGACATAGAGTTCGAAGAGCTTCACCAGCAAAGGTATCGATTGTACTCTTTAAATAACTAAGCGATTCATCATCAAGAGCAACAACTTCACCGTTTTCATTAATCACCTTGTCACAAGCAGCCAAAACTATCTCAGAAGCACCTTTACAGTGAGCTCGTACACCACCTTCAGGAAGCTCAAGCACCACTCCCATTTGCTTCTTTGTAGAGTTAAATGGTTCGACTCTGAGAACCTTTGTTGCCTCGCGTTCAGCTTTGAAATCACCACCAAGTGACAACCCAAACTCCAATATGGCTGTGTCTGTTGGTGACCCGAGTATCTCACGTTTCCCATCCTTGTTACTTACCACTTCTCCACCAGTATTAGTGAAGATCGATTGTATAAGAATCTTTTTAGCACTCTCCGGGATGCCAGATTGGCCTTCGTTCATACAAATGCATGATTTGACAACTGTCATGTGGTTGGTGGTTAGCGTCCCGGTTTTATCACTGCATATAGTCGTGGCAGACCCCATGGTCTCACAGGCGGCGAGGTTGCGGACAAGTGCTTTGTCATTCATCATCTTCTTCATGGCAAATGCAAGACTCAATGTGACAGCCAATGGTAACCCTTCGGGAACCGCAACCACGACAATGGTGACAGCAATAGCAAAATATTCTAACAAAATCAAAGCATCATCGCCAGTCCAGCTCCATTGACTTCCTTCTAGGATCTTACTAGCAAATAACTTTTGTACCAAAACCGCAAAAGTCACTACAGCAAATAAAAGACCGATCTTTCCAATGATAGTTGCGACCCCATTTAACTTCACCTGCAATGGGGTTTCATCGTTTCCGCCTTCAGTAAGAGTTGCCATTAGTTTTCCCCATTGAGTTCGCATTCCAACTGTTGCAACTAACATCTTACATGAACCATCTTGGACTTTCGTTCCAGATAACAAGTAAGGATTTTCAGTGTTGACTTTTACTGGCTCGCTCTCCCCAGTCAAACTAGAATTATCGATAGAAACTGCAAACCCGGAAAGGAAAAGTCCATCTGCAGGGACTTGATCACCTATACCAAGATGTACAATGTCACCAGGAAGTAACTCGTATATCGACAACTTCTGTCTGAACCCGTTTCTAGTAACTTGAATGGATATCTTCTTCTTCTCTTTATCCAAATCCCTAAACTGCAGAGATTGACGATAATCACTGGTTGCAGTTACAAAAACTACCAACAAAATACTAGCCACGATACCAAGACCATCATGAGCACCATGTGGCCACCCTTCAGTTGCAATGCCGACAATCAAAGAAACAAAAGCACAAACAGCAAGAATCATAAGCGTCATATCTTGAAGCGCTTCCCAAACAAACACCCAAAAGCTTCGTTGCTCACGCTCAGTAAACTCATTAGTTCCATACAGTTCTCGTCTGCAAGTCAAGTCTTTGTCATCCATAGCAAGCCCATTAGTAGTACACGTTTTCAGCTTTTTTGCAACACCATCTACCCCACCATGAGACTTGAGTTTTTCGGGATTATGGTTTTCAACAAGAAACCCTGCATCATCAGCACTGATACCAAAACCAGCTGATTTGTATTCCTCGGGTAACGAATGACTGCTAGCTTCTGCTCCTTGTAGAAGCTGGAATGCCGCCTTCGACACCAAAACCGCAACCCTCAATTTCTATAAAATCATGAAAAGTATGATCAGTAATTTCACTAACAAGTAATCATAAAGATAAAAAAAAAACTTATGCAAAAACATATATTATTACATACATACATTGAAATAGAAATTGAACCTATGAGACGAACACAAAGATTTAAATTTGTGGTTGACTAGGTGAAGGAAAAGTCAAAGCAAGTATGATGAAGTCAACGTTACTATACCTGATTAGTCCGGCGCATAGCAGCAGCTTCATTACGCTTCTGAATATTAGCAGTAAACCGAAAACGTCGTTTGGGATTCTTAACAAGACCACACATATCTCTCCATCTCTGCAACACTTCTTCAGACGAATGCTTCGCTTTCACTCCTCCAAAATTTTCATTCAGATAATTCTCCATGTTTTTCAATTTTCTTCTTTCTGAAAAATATTCAACTATATGTATCTATATATATACATATACATATAGATATAGATATAGAAGAAATTACAGAGAAATAATCAAATTAAGTAGGCGACAAATTTTGAAAAAAAGGAAATTAGAAGTTTTTATGAATGATCCAGGAAGGTTCATCTTCTTAAAAAGTTTTGGAGATGAAATAGGAAAGTGGTGACTGGCGCCAAGGATCTGATTGGTTAATATCGTTTTTTTGTGAAAGTTGGTGGGTCAACACTCTCAACGTGTTTTTTTTCTTTCTTTTTTTGCAGAAACGCGTGAAACACCGTGTGAATTTACGAGTTTGGTAGTTTATTTTAAAATTATTCTATGTTTGTCATCGATTTATTTGGGACTATCGAGACTTGAGGTTATACAATGATAAATTATATAAATATTTTTTTATAAAATTAGTCTTATTATACTATTATATGTTTTTTAGTTATTTTTTATTTTTAAACTCCAACTATTTTTCAAACACATCCATGAAAAAAAAAAAGCTCAAGCTTTTAATTCTAAATATATGCTTAAGTTTTCAGCTCAAGCTACAAGTTAGTTTTATCAAACATACCCTTAGTTCATAAATCGTTTATCTTAACTTACAGATATCATGACATGGTTCATTTATAGAAATTAATTACGTTTTTCGTTACCAATTTTTAATCGATATTTATTTTAGTGACGAAATGCTTAATTAATCAAAGATGATTTAAAAAAATAAAAAATTAATGGACAACAATTTTAGAAACTAAAGGCATAATTAATTTTTTAAAATAGACGTTTATGCATCTTTATAAACTTAAACACAAAATCTACAATTTAGGATAAATTATAAGAAATATAAGTTACTCTTTATTTTAATTTCAAGTGGGGGATAGTTTATTGAATTGAAATTCATTTAAGAGTGAGTTAGGTAGTAATAATTGACCAAGTTGAATTATTGTAACGTTAACCAACAGAGTGATCCCCCACTAAGATATTACCCAACTAATAACACACATTTTTTATAACAACATTATAGTTTAATTAGTGTTTGTTTGGGTTTATATAAACGGCTTATTGTTTATTTATATTTTGACTTATGTTTCATAAGTCTAGATTTTCCAGTTTATATAATTGTGTATAGGCTTATTATTATTTATTATTACATAAATAAATGGTTACATAAGGCGAAAAATCCGGCTTAAAACATTAGCCAAAATATTAATAATTTATAAGCGGTTTATATATACCAAAACAAACATCCCAAAGTAGTGGAGGTAGAGATTTCTTAGTGGAGAGTCATATTAAACCCAACATGCTACAACTTTGGGTTAACCTTAGAATTGTAAAGTAGTTAGTTCGAAAAGACTTTGTGAATGTGGTTTTGTTCTTTAATTTAGACGCTCTCTTTTGAGTGTTGATAAGTCGGTCTAGATCAAAGCTCCTTACTTTTCATATATTTTTGTTAGACCCGACTTAACCATAAAGTTGACGAAACAGTTGCTTTAGGTCTCATATTTTCGAAGGCCCCAAATTATATCAATATATGTGAAGAATAATGATCATTGGGTTATTATTTATAGGAATTCTGATAATAACTAGTGGTCATTAAGAGCAACTATTTTGATGGAGATATTTTTGTGTGATTTTTTTTATAACAAGTTAAATGTACTTATTATGTAGCAACAAGAATTTTGAAAAAAAATCCTAATATTTCTTTTACTAAGCTCCAATTTAGAAGACTCGTTGTATGCCCCTTTGACCTTGAGTCGCACTCGCACCTGTTTGTGGTAAAGATCTTGGTAGACATGTACGCTAGTTAATGTTGCCGGTTATTTATGATAATGGTATTAATGTAAATTTGGAATTGATTATACTAAGAAAACATATAATACTCATTTTGATTTTGTGATAAACAAATACGAAGAAATGAGATTAACATACAATAGTTGAATTTTCGTAAACCTTTTCTCCTAATGACAATGATATGTTATGTGTACGGTCTTTGTCGTGTCATAGGGATTTTCCTGAAAATGTCCCAGTGAGGTTATATGTCAATAAACATTGCTACTTTACGTGAAGATTAATATGTTGACTTGAGATTATACCAAAGAAACAAAGACTTTTAGCTAGCAACATTACTAGTTAGAGTAAACTACTAAGTCGTGCCCAACAAACTCGGAGCAATAAATATATTTAAGCCTAAGAAATCAACTTGCAAAGTTGTGACGAGGCGTGCAATTTAATCTTGATACAAACCTAAATGCTTCTAATTGCGTGGTTCATTTGCAGATGGGTTCTTGCCAGTATACTAGAATTAACAAACTTATCGTTTCAGAACCTTATAAGCATAAAGTTTTAAATATTGACTTTAACCCGACTCTTTTGAATCCTTCAGGAACAAACAAATCAAGAAGTACGTAGTAAAATGAGCTAATTATTCTCATGATATTTGAACTAATATCAGCAAGTTGCCCAAAACGTTGATGCTAATCCGTATTAAACAAGTAAATAACACATTAATTTGGGTCCATCTTTCATTTCATACTAGGTTTAAACCCGTGTCTAAATATAGTTTATAATATTTTGTAATTTACAAATAAAAAAATTAAAATTAAAATTCTAACAATTCATCAAAAGTATTACGTGAAATCCCCTATGAATGAATTTAAAAGAATGTAATTTAGAACTCAAACATCGAAATACAAAAGTATTCAAGTTTCATTGGTCTAGTAGATGTGTCTACTCAACTCAACGCCCCGCCCAACCCAACTTTCCCGTCTTGACACCTCAATTTTACATAATTGAACTCAAAAGTATTATGGTATTTAGAATAATCAGAGTTTATTGCTTGAGCATTGCCAATACATCATACGTATATATAGATAATACATGGATATGGGCCTATTGACCCAATATACAATACAAGTCTATATCGTCTAATATGCCCCCGCAGATTGAGCGGGGAGTGGGCGAACGCTCAAGCTGCTGCGAAAATCAGAAAATAAAGGAAACGCAAGCCCCTTTGTGAAGATATCTGCATACTGGAACCGAGAGGGAACGTGAAGAACACGAACCTGACCTGCTGCAACTTTATCACGGACAAAATGAATGTCTATCTCAATATGCTTGGTACGCTGATGCTGAACGGGATTAGATGACATAAAAACGGCACTGACATTATCACAAAAAATAACGGAAGCAGTAGAAAGAGGGTTATGAAGCTCCAGGAGAAGATTACGTAACCAAGAGGCCTCAGCAACGGCATTAGCAACCCCGCGATATTCAGCCTCCGCACTCGATCGAGACACGGTAGACTGGCGTTTGGAGGACCATGATAGAAGGTTGCTACCCAGAAAAACACAATAACCAGATGTCGATCGACGGGTATCCGGACACCCACCCCAATCGGCATCAGAGTAGGCAGTGAGCTGTGAGGTGGGGGAGGCATAAAGCTGTAAACCCAGATCAAGTGTCCCGTGAACATATCGTAAAACTCGCTTGAGAGCCTGAAGATGAGGCTCCCTGGGATCATGCATATATAAACAGAGCTGTTGAACTGCATAAGAGAGATCAGGCCGGGTAAATGTAAGATACTGTAATGCCCCCGCAAGACTACGGTATAATGTGGCATCTGCGACAGGGGGGCCATCGGGACCGAGCTTCGAGTCAGTATCAACCGGGGTCCGACAAGGGTTACAATTAAGCATACCAGCGCGGTCTAAGATGTCACGAGCATAAGACCGCTGAGAGAGAAACATGCCCTGAGTGGTGCGAGTGGCAGAAATGCCCAGAAAATAGCTCAAGCTGCCTAAATCAGTCATGGAAAATTCACCACTTAAAGCATTGATGATGCGCTGTAGAAAAGCTGCAGAAGAAGCGGTAAGAATAATATCATCTACATATAGCAATAGATAAGCAGTATCATGACCACGTCGAAAAATAAACAGAGAAGAATCCGTTTTACTGTGAGTAAAACCAAGTCGCAGAACAAAGCTAGCAAAGCGTTGAAACCAAGCACGTGGGGCTTGTTTCAAGCCATATAGTGACTTCTTAAGAAGGCACACGTAATCTGGATGCTTAGAATCATAGAACCCGGGAGGCTGGTGCATGTAAACTGTCTCATCAAGATTGCCATGAAGAAAGGCATTCTTGACGTCCAACTGATGAATCGGCCAGGACCTAGAGAGAGCCAAGCTAAGGACGGTCCGAATGGTTCCAGGTTTAACAACCGGGCTGAAAGTTTCATCGCAGTCGATACCCTGTTGCTGACTGCGACCGTTGGCAACCAAACGAGCTTTGTACCTGCTAAGAGAACCATCTGCATGAAATTTAATTTTAAACATCCACATACAAGAGACAACATTAACACCCGACGGCCGGGGAACAAGAACCCAAGTACCATTGTTAATAAGCGCACCATATTCATCAAACATAGCATTTTTCCATTGAGAATGTTTAAGGGCCTCAAGATAAGAACGGGGAACAGGGGGGTGTTGACTCGTGTGAAGGTTGAGGCGAGTGAGGGGTTTAAAAATTCCGCGTTTGGAACGAGTGGTCATGGAATGAGTGGGTGGAGGTGGCGGCGGAGCTGGGGAGGCAGGTGGTGATGGGGGTGCCGGCGGTGACGGTGGGGCCGGCGGGGAAGGTGGGGCCGGTGGGGATGGAGGTGGAGGTGAGGGCGGTGGTGCGGGTGGTGAAAGCGGAGTGGTACGAAAAAGATCAACGAGGGAGGTGTCGGAATCATCGAGAAAATTATAGTGAGATGTAGGAAGGGGAGAGGGCGGGGTGCCAAAGGGAAAAACGGTCTCATCAAAGGTGACATGGCGAGAAAGGATAATCTTTTTGTTTTGCAAGTCAAGACACCGAAAACCACGATGGCCGGCCGGATATCCCAGAAAGACACACGGAGTAGACCGAGGTTCAAGTTTGTGTTTCGGAAAAAGATGCAGATAACACAAACACCCAAAGACACGCAGTTGAGTATAAGACGGTGGTTTGTGAAAAAGTTTAGTGAATGGGATTTCGTTTTTAATAGAAGTAGATGGTAAAATATTTAAAAGATGAACAGCCATGTGAAGGGCCTCCACCCAATAAATAGACGGAAGATTTGCTTGAAAAAGTAAAGTGCGGATTTGGTTGTTAATTGTACGAATCATACGTTCGGATTTACCATTCTGTTGTGACGTTTTAGGAAACGAAAAACGAAATAAAATCCCATTGTTTTCAAAAAGGTTATGCATCTCTTTATTGTCAAATTCACCGCCATGATCACACTGAAAAGATTTAATATCACATTTAAATTGATTATTAACATAAGCCCGAAAATGTAAAAATTTAGTGAAAACATCACTTTTCCTGCGTAAGGGATAAATCCATAAAAAATGAGAATAATGATCCAAAAATAAAATGTAATAATTAATACCACTCACACTCGGAACGGGAGAAGTCCACAAATCCGAGTGCACAATATCAAAGGGTTTAGCAACAATTGAAGAAGAACTGAAAAACGGCAGTTTAACATGTTTGCCGAGTTGACAAGCTTTGCATAAAGAAGCAGTTTTATTTTTATTGAAAAAAATAAAGCCATTAGTACTAAGAACACGAAGAGCATCCTCCCGTGGATGACCGAGCCGTTGATGCCAAGTGTCCTGACTTGAAGACAAAAATGCAAAGGTGTGCTTAGAAAGGGGAAGAACTGGGTACAAATCACCTGTGTTGTTACATCGAAGAAGAACGGTTTGAGTCCGGGGGTCCTTCACAGAGAAACCAAATTTGTCAAACTCAATAGAACAATCATTATCATTAACAAATTGGCGTACCGAAATTAGATTTTTAATGATGCTGGGGGTAACAAGGACATTTTTTAAAAATAATGGGCGATGTTTAGTGGGAATAATGCTATGTCCAGAGTTGGTGACAGGAATTTGCGCCCCGTCACCAACAAAGATAGAATTAATGTCGTGCTTATTAAGTATAGTGCTTAGATTACCTGTATCCGAAGCAAGGTGAGATGTTGCCCCCGTATCCATGTACCACTCCCCGTTGTCTTTGAAAGTCATGTTACTAAATGCTTGCGGGAGAGTAGTGTGTTGCTCCGAAGGTCCGGATTGAACGTTGAAAACGCTCGGGGCTGGCTGGTAAGCTACGGTGCTCGGTAAGGGAGCCTGATGGACCATATAGTGATGCTGGGCCTGCTGGGGAATCTGCTGGGCCGCTGGAGTGGGCTGGGGAAACTGGGCCTGCTGATTAATCTGGGCCTGCTGACTTTGGACTTGAGGGACTGGAACCGAGGCAGGAACAAAACAACTGGCGGGTGAGTAATTACCAAATCCGAACCCAGCACCCGCTGGAGCACCATACCCGAACATACCTGCTGGAGCCCCGAAACCAAACCCGTATTGCATGCCTGCGGGTGGAACCTGCTGAGTTGGAGCCCCGATTTGTGACCCGGGAGAGAAGCCAAGTATTCCACGTGCATGGTTCTGTTGTGATGCGCCATTGTTGCCGGTTTTACGATCCATACTCGGCTGTGATGAATTGCGATGAGGTTCACCATGTACAAACTTGCATTTGCCCCCGTAGGAACAACTACCACGTTGAAAATTCCGGCAGATTTGCGGTCCGGAGTTTCGGGGGTTACCTCTAGCATATAGAACCGTTGGAGAAGATGAAGAATTGTCGTTCGACATACGAGAACTATCAGTGCTGGATTCTTCGAGCAATAGCATGGAGCGAAAGTTGGAGAAGGAAGGCAGCGGGTTGAGATGACGGATGAAACTGAGCCCCGGAAATCTTCCCCGTAAACCGTTGATTGCGTAGCGAACTAGAGCTTTTTCATCAATTGGATCATTGAGATTTTGTAGTAGATCGTAAATTACCTTTAACTTATGGCAGTATGAAGAAGCGGAGAGATCGCCAATCCGAAGATTGCGAAGATCATCATAGAGTTGAATCGAGCGGGCATCTTTATTGCTTTGAAATAGTTCTTCAAGTTCTTTCCACAGAAGACGAGCGGTTTCGCCTTTCGTCATTACAATCTGAAGAATGTTTTTACTGATGGTGTTGTAGATCCACATGCGGATTAAGTTGTCGAGTTTTACCCAGTTTTTATCATTGGCTCCCGTAGGAACGACGGATCCATCGAGAAATCCGGCGACTTCCCATGTAATACAATGCATCTCGAAAAGACGACGCCAATGAGCATAATTGTGTTCTTCAAGATCGAGAGTGATTGGTATATAAGCTTTGATGTTTGTGATGTTGAAGGCTTTATCATATGTGGAGGTGGAAGCATCGTCTCCGGGCATGATGGAGAGTGAAGACAGTAAAGTATAATGGTGGAAGAATGGATGTAGCAGTGGAAACGTGGAAGAAGCAGCAGGAGGCGCAAACCAATTTTTAGGGTTTGTTGAAGGCGTTGAACAGAAAAGAAATAAGAAAGGAAAGGATCGATTTACTTTGAGAGTTTTTAGGAGAGCTCTTTAAGCTCTGATACCATATTATGGTATTTAGAATAATCAGAGTTTATTGCTTGAGCATTGCCAATACATCATACGTATATATAGATAATACATGGATATGGGCCTATTGACCCAATATACAATACAAGTCTATATCGTCTAATAAAAAGGGCAATGTTGCATCTCAAAAGTATAACTTTATAAATACTAATGGAACACAATACAAAATTACATAACCAGAGTTCCGTCGATAACAAAAAAGAATCAAATAAGGACCATAGTCGGTCGTATGTCTTTCAACTTCTTTCCATTGATATCTATCCTATTGACAGAGGCCACCAAAATATCAAACATTGTTAGTCAAGAAAATAGGTGTCAATATGGACGGGTTGGATAATGGGTCAAAACCGTATAGGTTGATCGAGAACCTATTTATCGTTTTCTAAACCTTTTGTAAATTATCAATGCATACATTTTGATTAAAAAAACACTAAATACTTATTTTAGTTCGGAATCATTACTTGATATTATCTACATATCATGTAAGGTGCAGCGACCACAACTGGTCATGAACGGATAAAAAAACAAAAACAACTTCGTGGAAGTCTAGGAAACAGTTGCATGAAATGGTTTAGCATTTGTTTAAAATCAAACTTATTGTTAATATACGCTAATACTACATAAAAGAACAATAATTATGATTGTTAATATACGCTAATACTACATAAAAGAACAATAATTATGATTGTTAATATACGCTAATACTACATAAAAGAACAATAATTATGATTGTTAATATACGCTAATACTACATAAAAGAACAATAATTATGATTGTTAATATACGCTAATACTACATAAAGAACAATAATTACTTACACTGGTTGTATTCATGTATAAGGTACGGAAACCTCATTCCTATCTAAACCTACCTGAATTATTGATTCAACATAAGTGATATCGTGAAACGTATAAATCGAAAGGGAAACATGATGAGATTGATAGCTTCAAACACCTCTCACGTACACCTATTATCAAACAAAATATAACTAAACCGATTAATTATTAACTAAAACTATATTATTTAAACGAAAACTATAAACTTTGATAAAAACCACACGAAAATCACAGTTTTAAGTTAAATTTAGTACATAAATAAAATATTTTAAAACATGGAATTGTGATATATACGTCAAGCTAAGATGATTTCGTAAACAATTAAAGAGGTCGTTCACCTTAACAGATTGAATACGATAAAGAAAAGTGAAATTAAACTAAATAGACATGGCTATTCAAAACTGCCAAACGTAAATAAGACATGAAAAAATGTTAAAAGCCAATAGAATATACATGTTGGGGATGCAAAAAAAATCTACATATTATTAGTAAAGACACCTTGCAAATGTTTGATCAAAAGTTAAAGGAACGTTAAAGAGGTCGATACTCAAATAGTCAGTTTTAAAAAAGAAAGTTACCTGATACGTATATTTGTCAAACATGTAGCATTTTTTACGATCAGGGTTCTTTATCGATTGATATAATCCGTTGCTTCTATTTATGAAAAAAAAAACCCCCACAAATTGCAATACCTGATGTGGAGGAACGTGAAAATTTTAAGAGAAAACAATTATCTTAAAATCTTTTGCAATTGAAAATGTGAATAAACCGTGTATATACAAAAATATACACTAAATTATTTTCTTTCTCTCTATAAAAAAAAATATATCATAAAAAAAGTCGCAACGCTACGATTATTTGTCATTCGGTTCCAACTCACTTCCGTCCCTTCGTTTCGGAAGTTTTCAAGCAAAACCCGGTGGTTTCACTTCACTACTCAGCGGAAACCCCAACATGCAACCTTCACCCCATCAACAAGCCATGAACGAATGACAAAAATTTCAATTTTGACAATGGTAACAACAACAAGCGTCACAATCAACCCAACAGTCACAATCATTCCAACCACCACAAACACAAACCTTCCAACCGTTCCAATCCTTCGAACCAGCACAAGAAGAACCTAGCAGCTCTCGTAAGAGAAATGGTAAAGGTAAGCAGAAAAAAACCTGTTGTGGAAGTCGAAGCCCCACCATCGAAGATTCAGTGGTCACAAAGCGCAAGAACGACGTTTGTCGGAGAAGTGGGTGCATGTCTCTGAGTGTAGCAGAAAAGGAAACTCACAAAACGGACCAACTTTTTGGTATCGTATACTTGGTCATTTCAACGAAGGCTTGGCGGAACCATTCACAAAAAACCAACTTACGGGGAAATGAACGACTATGAGCAAATCTTTACGGTCTTTCATAGCATATCATGACCGTGCTGAGCGGGATCGAGGAAGCGGCGATGATGACAAGGCGGTTTACACAACGATGTTAACATTTTATGAAGCCGAAATCGGGCACCCATTTCGACATCATAGTGTGTGAGAGGTTTTGCATAAATCACAAAAGTTTCTAAATCCTAAAGCCGTTGACGAAGCGGTTGACCTCGACGAAGACGGTAACGAAGAAGAATCGAAACTCTTTGGTCATGATGAAATCCCAAGATCTTTAAGGAAGCCACGAACACCTAAAGCCGCACGGTCCTCCTCGTCCTATGATGTATCTTCAAAGCGTGTCGAGTTTAACGACGATGTTGTCAAAGAACTTCGCGAGGTTAGGATTGATAAAACAATGGAGAACGTCGTTTTCAAAAAATGGAATTTTTCCGTATGCCTTCACATGATATGGAAGCGGAAGTCGAGAGGATTAAGACCGAAATACGACCGAACTTAACATTTAGGTTTAGGTCGAAATAAGTAGTTTGTTTTTAATTATTGTAAAGTCTTTTTTTAAGTATTATTGTATTATCTTTCTATTATTAATATTAATCTAAGTTTATTTTATTATTAATGTATTTTTATTATTTAATATATTAAAATATATGATTAAAAAGAAAAAAATAAAAAATAAAAAAGTTGATTGGTCAAAGACTTTTGAATTATATTTGAAAGTATTTTTGATATTATATTATGAGTTAAGTTATGCTGACGTCATCATAATATCGACTATTTCAGGTAAATACTCTTAGACAATCTTATATTTTCAAATTTTATTTCTTTTTCTTTCTCAAAAGTTTCTAAGTTCACCCTTTTACTTATACTGATATTGTTAAAGTAAAATTCCGAAGCTTAGGCCCTTCGTCTGATGACTGACGAAGGGGATATTAACAACACACACAAACAGTGAATCAGATATATTATTTGTAATATTTAATGCTTGTATGATTGGTAATTCAATGCTAAAGATGATATAAATGGTGAAATAAATAGCATTCCAAGTGTCCCTATTATAAAGAGAATTCTTCTTATATATAGTAAATGTTCGGTCCTTGTCCGGAAGATAATAGACCGAAGGACCGGACTATTCTTATCCTGTCAGGCAGTTCCATCCTGCAGTGATGTGAACCACTCCACTCCATACCCTTAAGTACACTGTCACACTGTCTCAGGCATTTATTGCAAGCCGCGTGACGGCGCTTTGTCCCTCACGCGCTCCTTCATTAAATGCTGCCACCAACTCTGTCTTGTCTCTCATAAATGCCATACCTCTTTTGACGTTTCCATTCTTTGACATAAATGACGACACTTCTGTCCTATCAATGCCGTTGTGTGAGATGTCCAGGCCGTTGCTCCTTAAGTACTAGGACCTCCGGTGTACAGGATACGAAAGGCTTCGTCACTTGTGGGTAATAAACAGCCCCGTTGCTCCTTAAGTACTAGGGGCTTCGGTGCACTGGACGAAGGGTTTTGTCCCTTGTGGGTAATAAATACCCTACCCCAACATCTCCCCCCCTAGCCTAGAGAAGTGAGTAAAGAAGTGGGGGGCCATTTCTGCTCGAATCTTCACTAGACTGAATCTTGTCAGAATCTCCCACTTGTTTTTTTGGAGGGAAAATTATTGCCTCTTGGTTTTAAATGCAACTGATTTGATGGGCGCTTTAATTGCTCTTTAAAGTTACTAATTTCCCTATAAATAGTCTTTAGATATTCCGATTTCATTAGTCTTCTCCTTTTCTTGTTGAGAGCATTATCATTGTTCGCTGTTTTTCTTACTTTAATCTTGTCAACATGGGTAAGAACGATATGCTAACCTCCCGCTGTACTCTTACACATGTTCCTTTTTCTGACTTTATCACCGAGTTTGGGTTGAAGATGGAGTGGCGGGCTCGCAATCCCGCGGCTAATTCTAACGTTACCAGCTGTCCTGAAGGTTCCTTAGCGATGTACACTCGCTTCTTTGATGCCGCCAATGTTCGAATCCCCTTCACTCGTTTTTTTCTGTCTGTTATTGAGTATTATCAGATGTGCCCAATCCAGATGAATCCCATGGGAGCCTTAAGGATAACCAATTTTGAGCTACTGTGTCATGCTTTAGGCTTCCCTGCTACCCTGAACCCATGGAGAAGTTTTTTCAGGTTGATCCGCTCAGGGGACTGGTTCACCCTTGAGCGTCGGCCGAAAATAGATAACGAAGGATGGGAGTGTTTTCGCTCGGTACCCATTAGCGTGAAGCAGTGGAAAGATAAGTTCATTTGGCTAGACGCTTCCGTGGCACCCATACCGATGCATTGGAGACCTATTCTGCCAGGTGCTATACTTGATCCCCCTCCTATTCTTACCGAGGAAGAGGCAGAGCGTTGTCGACTGATTTCCAGGAACAAGATCCCAGCCCGGACCCATAACGAGGCTGTGCTGGTATTGGGTGGTGTGAGTCGTCATTGGACTCCCTTAAATCTGAATCCATCCATCCAACGGGATGGTCTTCGTAAGTATTTTTACCTTTTCGTTAGATTGTTATTTTGTCACCTTCTCGCACTATAACTCTTTTTTTTTTTTTTTATATATAGCCATATCTTTGCTGGATTATTTGAAGCTTGATACTCTGGCTGGAGTTTCATTTCCCTTGGTTTCTTTGGAGGAGAACGTCAACGGTATCTTGGAACAAGGGATTGGGGATTTTGTCTTTCCCTCCGTTGAGGTGCGATCTTTGATTCCCGGTGTAGCAGCTCTGGTGGTTGATCTTCCCACTACGTCTGCTCTTTCATCGCCGCTGCAAAGGCAACTATCTGAAGGTCCCGGTACCAGAGTTAAACGGAGAAGACTTTCTCTTGCTAGTGGTATGCTTATACCTTGTGTCCTCTTTTGTATTCCCTTCTTATGTAGATCTTAATGTACCATTTGTATGTGGCAGATCCCTCTTTCCACAGTGTCGGCCTTAAGATGAATGTCCCCCCTGCCCTGCGGGCCACTAGTTCCCATCCTCTATCTCTTTCTACCTCCGGTGAATCAAACATTGGGGAACCTATCCCTTCTGGCGACCGAGGTAAGAATGTTAATGAAGGGGAAAGTACACCAGCGAAACCCTTTGCTGCTGAAGCCGGAGGTTCTTTTACACCTCATTCGCCGAGTGATAGGGAAGGTCCCTCTTCGTCTCTATACATGCCAGGTTGGAAGGTTCACTGTGATAGTGGGATGAGTGATCCCGATGTTTGTCAAGATATGTTGAATCATTTTGCTACTCCTGCGGAAGCTTTGCGTTGGAGGAAACTTCCTGAGGAAATCTTGGCCGACAACTTTAACGTGTTACTGGCCCAGTTGGCAGTAGCTGGTACCGAAGTTCGCGGTCGTTTTATGGCGTCCCAGGGTAGTGTTGTGAAGTTTGAAAAATCTCTTATCAAGAAGAGAGGTCGTCTGACGGCCGTGAAGGCCAAAGTTAAAGAATTGGAGAAGGAGAATGTAAAGCTTCGGAGACGTACTAAGGCTCAATTCCGAAGGGTTGTCCGTGGATTAAAGAAACATGCTAAGTCCCAACGCAGGATCAGGGACCTGGAGGATTTTATTCGTGATCTGCAGGATACGAATAGTGAACTTGTGAAAGCGCAATCCCCTGTGGCTGTGGATCCAGGGATGAAGTTGGTGTCCGTTTCTGATTGGGAAAGCTTGGTTGAAAAGGTGAAGCTCTTGGAGATTGATAACGAGAAGTTATCTCGTGAGAAGGCTGCGGCGGGTGGAGCGATGGAGGTCGAGGCAGGTGGAGCATCGGACAAATCGCCAACACTTGAACATGAAAATCAAAGGCTCTTGGCCGAAAACGCCACACTGAGGGAGAAAGCGACATGGCTGGTTAGGGATGGTATCAAGTTTTTTGTGGAAAAACTTCATCAGAGCCATGAATTCAATGCTCCTTACGGAGAAATTGCCACTCTGTTTACCGGTACGGGGTATACTCTTGGAGTGCGGAATGGCTTTCGTCAGGCACAACGGAATCTCCCTCTTCTGTCTACACCTAACTTTGACCCTGATTCGGAAGCCAAGCTGGACGAAGCTCTTGAACGTTTGCGACACCTTTCCTTCCCATATTTGGAGACCCTCAGCCAAAGCCCGGAGCTCTCAGTGGAGGAATTGGTAAAGATAGAACCTTCTGCTCCAGCTGTTGAATGATTTCATTTTATGAATTGTTTCGAAATTCTTCTTTAAAGTCTGTATGAACCCTAGATACTTGTTTCTGTAATTTTGTGTGATGCATTTTTAATATGATAGCGTCAAGGTACGCGTTTTTCCCCATATTTCTGTTTATTGCTTCTTTTTCTTTCCTTTTATCTATTATATACGTATATGTATACATATATATCTGTAATTGTTGAGCTGGGAAGCGTCCCTCCCAGAAGAGTGCATTGACTCTTTTTTTTTTTTTTTTTTATTTATCTACACCAGGATATACGTTCAGACTAGTGGATGTGAAAATTTCTATCCCTATTCGAGGGATAGACATGTGTGTTTTTCATATAATAATAAAGATTACATCCGTTACATCATACAGAAGAATTTCTTTCGTCATTACTAGACGTAACATTTTCGGAGTAGACCTCCGTGCCATGTGCGCGGAATGGGTCTACCTCCCATTTCTTCCAATTCATAAGATCCGTTCCCGAGAACCTCTCTGACCTTATAAGGTCCCTCCCAAGTCGGGCCTAGCTTCCCCACATCCTTTTGCCTACTCGCTTCGTTCTTCCTCAAGACCAACTCTCCCCTCTTGAAGGCCTTCGGGTTTACTCTCTTGTTGTAATACCCTTCTATCTGCCTTTTATATTTTTCTTCTCGTATTGCGGCAATTTCTCTTCTTTCTTCGGCTATGTCCAGATTGAGGCGGAGCTCCCTATCGTTTCCTTCGGTCGATCCTAAGCTGGTTCTCGCCGTTGGCATTGCCGGTTTTTACCATGGTCCGATGCGCCCATAGCACATGTGACACCTGGTCCAACCATTTGCCTCCTTCCTTGTCCAACCTTGTTTTTATACCTTCAACCAGGCTTCTATTTGCCCGTTCCACCTGGCCATTCGCCTGTGGATGAGCTACTGAGGTGAAGTTCTGTTGGATTCTCATTTCTTGGCACCACGCTTTAAACGGATTGTCAGCAAATTGCTTCCCATTATCTGAGATGATGATTCCTGGTAACCCGAAACGACATACTATATTCTCCCAAACGAATTTCTTTACCTGTGATCCCGAAATAGAAGCTAACGGTTTCGCTTCTACCCACTTGGTAAAGTAATCTATGGCTACCAACAAAAACTTGACTCCTCCGTTGGAGACTGGGAAGGGTCCGACAATGTCTATGCCCCACTGATGAAACGGCCATGCCGATGTGACCGAAATCATATCATTTTTAGGTTGCTTTGGTACCGGAGCGTACCTCTGACAGCTTTGGCATTTTTGGATCTCTTCGGTGGCGTCCCGATGCATGGAAGGCCAGTAGTATCCCAAATTGATTATTTTTGCCACCACGGCTCGTGGTCCTGAGTGCATGCCACAAGCCCCTTCATGAACTTCTCTGATCACATAATTAGCCTCCTTTGGGCCCACACATCTTAATAATGGCATGAGGAAGGCTTTTTTGTAAAGCGTTCCTTCCGCGAGTACGTACATGGGAAGCTTCATTCTCAGCTTTCTCGCCTCTTTCTTGTCAGTAGGTTCCTCCCCCGTTCTGAGATAATGGACAATGGGAGTCATCCAGTTAGGGTCGGTGTCTTATCATTTCTACCTCTGTACTTCTACGACTCAAAGTTTCTACCAGGATTTTCTTTTGGCCCTCCGGGCGTGCTAGTGATGCCACCTTGCTGGCCGCATCGGCCTTGGCATTTTCTTCCCTTGGAATTTGTCGGAGGTTAAAGTACCTGAAGCTCTCTATGAGAGTGATCACCAGCCCTTTATATTTTGCCATGTTTTCGTCTTTAGCTTCGAAGTCTCCCCTCACTTGATTAGCTACCAGAGCTGAGTCTACCCTAACCTCAAGATCTTGTATTTTCATTTTTATTGCTATCCGTAGGCCTGCCAGTAAAGCTTCATATTCCGCCTCATTATTCGTGCTTTCAAAGGACAGTTTTACTGCGTATGTGAACTCTTCTCCCGTAGGACTGATAAGGACCATGCCTGCTCCGGATCCAGAACTGCTAGAGGCTCCGTCAGTATATAGGAACCATACCTTATCCTCTGATGGTGGGGAGGGCAACGTTGTCTTTTTCTCCCCTTGACTGTTTATCGGTGGGGGAGGGGGCATTGGCACTTCGGCTATAAAGTCTGCCAAGACTTGGCCCTTCATGGCCTGTCTAGGTCTATACTCTATTGAGTAGGCCCCCAATTCTATGGCCCACTTTGCCAATCTCCCTGACCTTTCGGGAGTTGCCAATATGTCTTTGATGGGTAGTTTTGTCATGACTACAATAGGGTAAGCTTGGAAGTACCGGGGTAACCGTCTAGCCGTGTGAATGAGAGCTAACGCTAGCTTTTCCATAGGCGGATAATTCAATTCAGCTGCTCGTAGCGCCTTGCTCACGAAATAGACGGGGGTTTGTTTTCCATTTTCTTCCGATATCAATACCGCACTTACGGTGTTAAGGGAGGCCGCTAGGTACACAAACAATTCCTTTCCTTCAGTCGGGGCCACTAGGGCCGGTAACTGAGTCAAGTATCGTTTTAATTCCTGGAAAGCATCTTCGGCTTCAGCCGTCCACACGAAGTCGGTTGCATTGATACTCTTCTTCAACGCCTTGAAAAAAGGTAATGAGCGTTCAACGGATCTCGAGAGGTATCGGCTCAAGCCCGCTAACCTCCCATTTAGACTCTGGACTTCGCCCAACGTCCCAGGGGATTTCATCTCGGTAATTGCTTTGATTTTGTCAGGGCACGCCTTGATACCTCTTTCCGTTATTACATGACCCAGAAACTTTCCCTCTACCACACCGAAGGTACATTTCTTCGGATTTAATTTCATGTTTATACTTCTCAATTTCCGGAAGGTTTCATCAATGTCATAGATCATATCTTCCTCCTTGTGACTTTTAATAACAAGATCGTCCACATAAGCTTCCAGGTTTCGACCGATTTGTACTTCAAAGGTTTTATCAATCATCCTTTGATAGGTTGCTCCGGCATTCTTCAGTCCGAAGGGCATTCTTCTGTAACAAAATATGCCGAAATCTGTGTAGAACGCTGTCTTGTCCTCATCCTCCGGTGCCATTTGGATTTGATGGTAACCCTTGTAAGCGTCTAGGAAACATTTATACTTGTAGCCCATCAAGGAGTCGATCTTCCAATCGATTTCAGGCAGCGGGTAGTTATCCTTCGGACAGGCCTTATTTATATTCTTGAAGTCTACACACATTCTCCAAGAATGGTCACTTTTTTCAACCAAAACCGGGTTTGCCACCCATGTTTGGTATCTTGCTTCCCGAAGGATTCCTGCATCCAATAGCTTGCTTACCTCCTCCTTGATGATTTGGCTACGCTCCGGTGCCATTCCCCTCTTCTTTTGTCTAATTGGTTCTACACTGGGGTACGTTTTGAGCCGATGTTCAGCTATGCTCCTGGGTACTCCTGTCATGTCTGATGGCGTCCATGCGAATACATCCATGTTACTACTAAGCAATGTAAACAACTTCTCCTTACAAGATCTGGATAAATGCGACCCTATGGCGATAGTTTGTTCCGGGAATTTAGGGTTGATGACAAGCTTTTCCTCCGGATCGGGGCTTATCTCTGGTAAGTTATCCGCAGAAGCACACCAGTTTTCTCTTCGTCTCTTGGTACGAACCGTTGCAATACCGTGGGGAGTAGGGAACTTCATCAATCCGTGAAAAGTGGAAGGCACCGCTCCTAATTGGTACAATCCCGGTCTCCCTAGGATGATGTCGAAGGGAGCCGGTGCTTGAATTACTGCAAAATTCATCCATTCGGTCCTCATGCGTGGATATTCCCCTAACGTTAAAGGGAGGGTTATCTCTCCCAGGGGCCACATCATTTCATTATTAAACCCTCGGAGTGCCGACTCTGGCCTTCTTATCCGTGCTTGGACCGACTTCCTAAGTTGCCGGAAAAAATGTTCATAGATAACTTCTGTGGAACTTCCCGTATCTATGTATACCCTGGGAACGATGGCGTTCCCTATCCTCCCTTCCACTATGATGGGATCCAAGGTAGGACAACATTCACTCCGGGCGGGGAACGCTATCTCTTGATTCATCCAGGCGGGGTCAGGTTCCTTTCTTTTTAGAGGCAACGAATCCTTGTTTATCATGTTGACGGTCTGTGTCTTGGTTCCGGGAGATCGGTCATCTTTCCCCCTCCGGTTATTTCTGTTGCCTTGAGGTGCTCCCTTCTTAATATCTTTGATTAGGTGCGCAAGCTCTCCTGATTTGACTGCCTCCTCGATCCTTCTCTTTAGGTGGTAGCAGTCGTTAGTATTGTGCCCATGGTCTAGGTGGAATTCACAGAACTTATCTGATAACTTCCTCTCCTTGTTTTCCAACATCGGATGAGGGGCAGGGAAGTTCTTCCCTACGGGCTCCGTTGACAAGATCTCGCAAGGGGTCTTTGTAAGCGCTGTGAACACTTCCTTTCGTCTGTAATCAGTTCCGGAGGTAGCGGCTGGGTATGGATTTGGGTATGGACCCCGACTACGCTGTTCCGGCTGTTTCCCTTCATTTCTTTGTGGTCCTGGGCCTTCCGGTCGGGCGGTGTTCCCGGATTTCCAATTCCTGTCTTCCCTGTGAGTCTTGCTAGAACTGGCCTCTCGGCTAAGGTTAGCCGCTTCTTTTCCTCTAATGAAATCCCTTACCCTTGTCATCATTTCGTCCACGGTATCAGGAACTTTGTTATTAAGAGCTTCTATGAGTTGAGTGTTTTTTATGGCATGCATGAAGCCGGAGACACGCATATCCTCCGTGGCTCCTTTTATCTCTAGACTTTCCTTATTAAAGCGTTCTATAAAGGCTCTGAGACTCTCTTGTTCCTTTTGCTTGATGTTGTGCATTTCTACTGACTTCCTCTCGCACCTTCGTTGTTGCATGAAGTTGTTTTTAAATTTATGTTGTAGGTCCTTGAAGCCATCCACACTCTCTGTGGGCAAACTATCATACCAGAGTCGCGCCGATCCCAAGAGAGTTTGGACGAACATGTGGCACCACACAGGCATAGACCATTGTTCCACTTCCGCAGCCCCGGAGAAGATACTCAGATGGTCGTCCGGATCTTGCGAACCGTCATACATTTTGACATTTGTGGGCATCTTTATTCTTGGAGGAAATTTAAAGTTGGCTATGCGTTTCGTAAATTTGGTATCCCTCGACCTATGGTATGGTTTAGACAAATCATCCACTTCAGGGACAAGTTGCTGGATGACAGGAGGCGTTTGCCATAAGTAAGGGGGGATTCCCATGTTTTGCTGAGACCCATACAACGGTTGTCCAAACTGAGGGGGTTGAACGGGCTGATATTGAAGAAATGGTGTCTGAGGGCGCGACATACCGAAGTTAAACATTCCTGCCTCAGGTCTACTACCTCCATCCGGAAGTTGGGCGTTAAGGAGGTTGACGAACGTCCCTACTGGCCTATTGTTTGGCCCTGCCCTCGTTGGTTCTCTATCAGCCGTTCTTCTGGATCGCAACGTCCTGCTTTGGTTTGAATGATCATTCCGAGTGGAGCTTTCCTCCTGCTCTATTTCTTCTGCATCTCCGTATGAAAGCTCGAGAGGGTTTCCTCTCCTACGCTCCTGCTGAGCGTGTTTGTTCATCATAGCTCTTAGGCTATTGAAGTTCTTGCTTACAAATTCCGGTGTAATCGGACTTGCTTGCTCGTTCACTCCTGGGGTGAATGTCGGAGGTGGCCCCGTGTCTTCAGCAGACTCTTGGGTAATGGATTGAACTACCCCTTCTTCTTGCTGATTTACGAGTACTTTCTCCATGCCTTCCCTTGATCTATCGCTGATTAACAACAGGGTCCCACGGATGGCGCCAATGTTAAAGTAAAATTCCGAAGCTTAGGCCCTTCGTCTGATGACTGACGAAGGGGATATTAACAACACACACAAACAGTGAATCAGATATATTATTTGTAATATTTAATGCTTGTATGATTGGTAATTCAATGCTAAAGATGATATAAATGGTGAAATAAATAGCATTCCAAGTGTCCCTATTACAAAGAGAATTCTTCTTATATATAGTAAATGTCCGGTCCTTGTCCGGAAGATAATAGACCGAAGGACCGGACTATTCTTATCCTGTCAGGCAGTTCCATCCTGCAGTGATGTGAACCACTCCACTCCATACCCTTAAGTACACTGTCACACTGTCTCAGACATTTATTGCAAGCCGCGTGACGGCGCTTTGTCCCTCACGCGCTCCTTCATTAAATGCTGCCACCAACTCTGTCTTGTCTCTCATAAATGCCATACCTCTTTTGACGTTTCCACTCTTTGACATAAATGACGACACTTCTGTCCTATCAATGCCGTTGTGTGAGATGTCCAGGCCGTTGCTCCTTAAGTACTAGGACCTCCGGTGTACAGGATACGAAAGGCTTCGTCACTTGTGGGTAATAAACAGCCCCGTTGCTCCTTAAGTACTAGGGGCTTCGGTGCACTGGACGAAGGGTTTTGTCCCTTGTGGGTAATAAATACCCTACCCCAACAGATATCTAATACATTTGTCAGTATTTATAATGTTTAAACAACAAAATAGGCCCTTAAAAAAATACATACATAAAAAATCAACTTTGCTAAAAAAAAATTAGAGAAAAAAAAAACAATGGAGGCAATTACAATTTTGAGTTTCTAAATTAGGCATCCTTTTCGATAGCCACCAAATAATATAACCAATAACCTCCCTCAGCTCATATCTCACCTATTCAAACAAACACACACATTTTTTCCGATCGAAAACGCGAAAAGATGCCTACCGGACCAGGACTCTTTTCCGATATCGGCAAAAAAGCCAAAGGTAATTTCAATCGTTTTCCGTAATTTCAACAATTTGTTTGCATCTGTAATTGTTTTTCGTTTTGCAGATCTGTTAACCAGAGACTACCTAACCGATCAGAAATTTTCCGTTTCAACCTGTAGCGCTTCCGGAGTCGTAAGTATCATCATACCGTTATTTATAACTTTCTCTTGACTCGTTAATGATTGCATCGTATCAACTATTGATTGCATTTTATATTCTATACTTGTTCGTTTAATCGCTTATCGAATTCGGTTTATCACATAAATTGTTTCAGATGCTTATATCGATTAAATCGTAGTTATGAGTAAAAATTGTTAGAGTAGAAACTGAATTTGTTGCATTATCTGCTCTGATTTTGCTTTGGGTAGAAATGATATAAAAGCCACCATTATGTTCCTTGTCGTCAATTATAATTAAGTGGAACAAGATATGGAGCTGTAAGTTTATTCGCTGAACATGTTAGGTAGTATCTTCTGCTTGTAAAGTAATTTGTGTTCGTGCTTTTGGATTCACATCATTCTATGCCTTCCTTTTCTCCGTCTTACCATATCACATCTAGACCTGCATATCAATGCATAACATCTATCAATCTTATTTTTCTGATTGTATATATAAAATTGAATGTGGTTGTTTTGTATAGTACTGAGGGGGTTGACCAGACCATTTGTGTTGTAGATTCACTCAAGTATTTCCGTAAAAAAGTCATTAAGATCTATTAGATTATTTTAAATCATAAGATAGCTATGTTAAGTTCTAAGGTAAGTGAATCTTATGCGATTAATCATTGATATCAGAAATTACGATGAGAAAAAAAGAATAAAGAATAGGAAATGTTTTAGGTGCAATAGGTTAAATATATGCTCTTCATTTCTATCAATCAGTATCGTCCCAATTAGTTTATTTCAAATACTGATTTAATAATATCCAGTTATGACAAATTATATAACTGTTGGTCAAATTCACTTTTGTTCCTTCACAATGAACAAACTTTTCGTTATACCAAGTTTCATAGAACTTTATATATAGGGAAGGGTGTCGATCTCAACTAGATGAATTATGCATTGGATTTGAAAGATGAAACCCTGGATTGTATTTCCTACCTTGTTAGAGAAGTTAACCGCAGCCATCTAGCTAGCGTTTTTGAGGTAAAATAGAACTCAAACTAATATAAGTGGATCTGGCATGGAGCAGAATGTTTAGCAGATATGAGTTCTGTAAGATTCTAGACTATCTTGCCATTATAGTCTGCATATTCAAATATATTTAGTCATATCGATAGGGGTTCTTTTTGTAGCTGATTCCTTAGCTTTTACATCACCCAATGGAGTATTTGGTTGGATAAAATCTATTCGAATTAAATACTCTGTTATTTTAAAAAGCCAAGTATTATATGACTAGGTTTCTGATGCCGTTTGCATTCTACTTACCAGAGTTTAGAAAAAATATTAACTTTTAATAGCTACTTTGTTGAAATCTTTCATTTCCTTGTCTATTAAATCAAATATGTATTCGATATTCATCTTTCCGTGCCATCTATCACTTCTTTGCAGGCGATAACATCAACTGCAACAAAGAAGGGTGGTCTCTCAACCGGAGATGTGGGAGCAATCTACAAATATAATAACATATTGGTCGACGTCAAAGTTGACACAGAATCAAAGGTTGGTTTGTCACCAACTGGTTCTTACTAATACCTGCAATATATAATCTTTGCTTCATGTTTCAGCTAATATCTTGCTGTTTTGTCAGATTGCTACAACATTGACTTTCACAGACCTTGTTCCTTCAACAAAGGCCATTGCATCATTCAAAGTGCCCGATTTCAACTCCGGCAAGGTACTGGGTTCCGTACGTTCATTTATTTATTAATATCCCTATGGCCCTTGAAATTTCGACCCTAGCGATTTGTTAAAAAAAGAAATTCTATGATTATTATTCTGTAAAGGCGCAATAGAGTAACTTTATGTTGTTACGACGATTATGGATACAGTCCAAAAAAGAAAACGAGGCAATTTTCATAGAGTATCCCGAAAAATGGATATGCTGCAATTTTTAAGAGGGTGGGTGATACTTGGCAGTTTTGGCCCATTTACTTATAAACGCTGAATGGGCAGTGTTCATACTAAAATGGATATAGGTCAAACATTTTGAATTTTAAAGTCTGTTTTCAATGTATAAACCTCTAAAATTGTTTTATTCCAGGATTTAGGTATTTGAAATAAAATTGTTTTTGTAATCATCATTTACACGTTATATTTGTTCTTTCAACTTGAACCTGTGTTGACCTGTTTTCCACCCCGTTCGTCTTGTCACCAGTAATTACTGCTGTATGTATTCGGTATGATTGTTTGATGATTAATTGTGTGTACTTTTGCAGATTGATCTTCAGTACTTTCATTGCCATGCTACTCTAACATCGGCAGTTACTTTAAGCCAAACCCCAACAGTTGACCTTTCAGCAACAATTGGTACCCCGACATTTGTTATTGGTGCAGAAGCAGGTTATGAACCGTCTTCCGGGAGATTGACTAAATACACTGCTGGAATAAGCGTTAACAAACCTGATTCAAGTGCTTCCATAATATTGTAAGCAAATGCAGTCCATCAGATTATCATGTAAAATCGGTTTTCCGAATATCTTCTGATATGTATTAATTTTCAGGGGTGACAAAGGGGACACAATAAGGGCATCATATATTCACCATCTGGACGAGTCAAAAAAGACCGCAGCTGTAGGGGAGATTACCAGAAGGTTCTCATTAAACGAGAACACCTTCACAGTTGGAGGGGCTTATGCAGTCGACAGTCTGACCGTTTTCAAGAGTAAGCTTAACAATCATGGAAAGCTAGGTGTACTCTTGCAGCATGAGATTATTCCCAAATCGCTCGTGACTCTGTCTAGTGAGTTGGACACCAAAGCCTTGGACAAGACTCCCAAGTTTGGTTTGGCTCTTGCACTCAAACCCTGATCATAAAAGGTACAGGTGAGTTAAAGATACATTTGAAAGAATTAAATTGAAGTTTGATTTCTCAGCTTCATTTTTTTGTCCCGAGACTAGCTATTTGAAGGGACCATTCAATCAATAAGCAGTTTGCATTACACGTTTTGGTGTATAATTTTTCCATATTATCTGAATACTGTTTAACGATAACTCTTGGCACCCGTGGACCAAGGTCATTCTGGTGGTTTCCTTTTCCCTGTTATTGGGTTTCTGTTATCATTTTTGCTTACAGGGCAATTACTATACATTAGTTGTTCTGTTAATCTTTTAAGATACCTTTTCTTCCCCGTTAATTTATTGATCCGTCAAGGAAAATTATTCTCATGGTTAAAAGGTATGGCTAAAAATAAGATGAATACACCCCACAATCAAAAGTGAAGAATGTGACAAAAACTATTTTGAATGGAATAGGTATGGATTATGTATGTGAATTAGTGAGGTTGAAGAAGCTTTAAATTGGCTGAAATTCGCTTATCCAGTCGATTTTGTGTTTTTTCTTTATCGTAGTGCATGTGGTGTTTTCACCGCTATGCTTGATATTTGTTTTTTTATTTTTTTTTATTTTTTTTTATTTTTTTTATCGTTGTAAATGTGGTTTTTTTATGGTTATGCTGAAATTTGACAGAGAACAAATGAAACCAGAAAAAAAAAGCATACAAACAGGAATTCAAGAAAATGTTATATAATCCAGATTATCTAACAACAACTAGAAATTAACTGAAAATCCGTTCTTAACTAATCTTTTTTCTCGCACTCGTCTCAAGTTCAAGTACTCAAGTCTCTCGCTTAACCCACATTTGCTTTTATTTCTAATTAACCCATACCTCTTCTATATGATTATGTTGATAATTAGTTTTGTTTCTAAAACGAACTAGTTTGATTCGTTTTAAATTGATAATACAAATACAAATGCATACGACAAAAATAATACATACATACACACATACTATATCTATTGAATGAAGGTATACAAGTATACACCAAGTACAATAACAATTCTTATTGATATAAACACTCATATATCCTATGCACAAAACAAAACACAAGTCATTTAATGTTTTTAAAGTCTTTTTGTATTCATTCTCAAACTTAACCAAATCTACCGCCCAAATTACTACATTTTCAAAAATAAAAACCGAAAGGGCAAAATGGTACTGTACAAAAATGTAACTAGCATTTAAGATTCATCACATGCAACGACTTCAATGCGCCTAACCTGTAGCTTATCAATTCCTTCATAACAATTTCATTTTGTAAATTTGCTTTTTGTTTGTAACGGTCTAATTGTCTTTACAAAACCCGGAAGGGATCAAGCATGGAGAATGCGGTAGCGGAATTGGAAGACTTGCAAAATTTGAGGGTTGTGGAGACAATATTTGAGGAGGAGTCCGGGGAAGACTCCTCCTCTACAACCCCTTCTCTCTCCTCTCCTCCACAACCTTCCTCTCCTTCCACCGCTTCTCTTCGTTGCCGAGTCAGACTCTGGTAACGTCGATCTTTTTTTATAATTTTGTTTTAAAATTTCAAATATAACATTACAAAAGTTGAAATCATCATGTGTTTTAGGTCACTCAATAATCGAGTTGAAACCAATGTGATTGTACGTCTTCAAGATTCAATTTTTCACTTACACAAGGTAAAATTAATTAGTTTATCGATTGTATGTTTAGTTACGTAAAATGTGAATATTTATGTTGTACGATGTATATATTTGTTTTTCTACAAGAAGAAATAAAGAGTGACTTTGTTCGTAAAATATTTTTTGTTAAAGAAAATATGTGTCTAGATCAATTTGTTTGTTTTAATTTCTATTAATTAAATAAACTTAGTTTACAAGCAACACAAAGCTTAAAAAATATTGAAAAATCATAGCTGCATATATGATATATACATCAAAGAGGAAAAAAGTTATTTAGTTACATATTTTCCTTTAATTTTTTTTTAATAATTATGAAATTACATGTATATAGTTTTGTTGCATATATTTTCCCAAAAAAATATACTCATTTCGTCCCAAAAAAAAAATTGTCCAGCTTTCTATTTACGTTTATCATAAAATTATTATCTTGTTTCTAAATATAAATGGGTAAAATATAGTAAATTATCATTTTGCCTTTAAATATTATTAATTTTTCAAACCATAAAAGTAACCGACGTGTTTAATAGTAATACAATGAAAAAACACTTCATTAATTATACCTATTTTATTTTAATCGTTTTTTATTGGGACGAAAAAAGTATATATATATAAATTAATTTTTAGCTATAGAACAAAGGAATAAAGATGTTTTGCCATTTTCATAAGTACATTTAATGACATTTTATTAATAATTAATAATCAGCTAACATTTATACTATATTTATTCGGCAACAAAGAGTCCATATCAAAAAAGATAAAATAAATAAAAAATAATGATTATTAATTTAATTTAATTCTATCATGTAAATAGTACAGTATGTCAAATTATTTAATGCATTGTTTGTCACATTTATGAGAATTTAAACTTATGATTAAACTTTACGTTATTCACATAGGATCCACTGGCTAGATGCAGCAAATATCTGAAACGGCAGTTAACGGAATGCTTCGAAATTACTATCTCTCCACCGTTAAAGATAACGTCTCACACGTTTGCTCTAGTCATGGACTATTGTTACGGTGGACATCTTTTCATTACACCGTTCAATGTCGCTTCTCTTTTACTAGCGGCCGAGTTGCTGGAAATGACTTATGATATAGACAACATTGAGAGTCTGCGGCAGAAGACAGAGACGTACTTCTGCCGGACGGTTGTGGTTGATCACGACTATGTTGTGGTGGTACTAAAGTCGTGCATGGAACTTTTGCCTGATGTGGAAACGAGGACGGGGCTTGTTAGTAGGTGTTTAGAGGCTTTGAGCGTGAATTGTGATGTGCTTGACGATGTTTTGAGCTGGTTTGATGGTGTTCAAGAGCTGTCTGGTGAAGAGTTTCGAACGTTTATTGGGGCTTTGCAACGTAGGACGATGGGTAGTCATGATCTTCTCTATAAAATTATCGACTTCTATTTCAAGGTATGATTATACTCCGTACTAGTTAAATTTTATATTATATCTATTGAGTTTTAAGTCCGTTCCTATTGTGTGTACATGAATAGTTTGTCACGTTAACAAGAAAAACTGTTTTAACCGAATAGAGAGGTTACCTGATATATACGATAACATCAAGATGAAAGTTTAATAAACATGATATAAATTTTAGAGTATAATAATATACATTTTTCTAAGGTTTTACGTTTGAATATAGTATGCTATTAGCCTTAAATTTTTGGTTTATAAATTTTTCGAACATGAAAAAAACAGGAAGAAGGTGGGAAGATGACAGAAAAGGAAGGAATCAAGATATGTAATTACATAGATTGTTCGAATCTATCTTCTCAAATTCTGATGCACGCTGTTCAAAATTCTCGAATGCCATTAAGGTTTGTGGTTCAAGCCATGTTTATCGAGCAACTTAACACTCGTCGTTCTGTTTTCTCCGCGGCCCAAACCCTTAAAAGCCACCACCACCCAATCAAACCATCCCCTGTTGTTATGGCTAAGTCTGTCACTCTTGGTGCAATTCTTCAACGGGACGCTGCACTACGCGAGGTGACGCATCTGAGAGACACAATGGAGTACACTAGCTCCAGGATTCAAAGTTTGGAAGAAGAGATTAATGGCATGAGGAATATCCTGACTAAAGCGGATAAGGGGTTAGTTAATGGTCGGGTTAAGTCAGAGAGTTTTCGGTTTAGCTCAGAGAGTAAGGTGGAGAGAGGACAAAGAGGGTCAGTTTCTTCAGGAAGTTTTCGGGTGTTGGAAATGGGAAATGAGACTGACCATTCGGGTGGTCAAGGGAGTCCAAGGCGGTTCAAGAAGAGAGTCATGGACGGGTTAAAAAGTGCACTTAGGAAATCAGGTTTAGGTCGTAACCGAGATGAAACTAAAATGGACAAAAAAAGCCGTTAGTGGTTCACTGTATTCATTATCCTAGTCGTTTTATTGATGAGATTGCTTGACGTTTTAAAATGTATATTTTTTTTTCCGTGAAGAGAAAAATATTAGTAACTAGAACTTGCAACGAGCTATATGCCGTTCCAAGTACATTCACGAAACCACAAAATATAAAACTTCATTTGGCCTATTTTTATTTTGAGGGGTTTGTTAAAAATAGTCACGATGTTATGCATAATGGCTTTAAACTTTAATGAAGTTTAATGAACGGATGCGAATGAGATTGAATTGTATTTAATTACCTATTTCTCTTTCATTCGCATCCGTTCATTAAAGTTGATAGTCTATTTCCTAATAACCAATAAAATAATAATTACGAATACCATATATATTTATATTATCCCATCCAGTTGGAGACTAAATATGGAATATTTCAGCACTATCAGTATCCTATCTGGTTTGCTCTAAACAAATGCGAATGAACTACGACGTGTTTGGAAAATAATAGTTTTGTGTTAATAAACCAATTTGAAAAAACTTATGTTTTATTTTATTGAGTTTAAGATCTCATTAAGATTAAGATAGTTAATATATTTTTTTATTTTCTAAATTATTTATCACCTATTTAAAATACTGTTTACCTTTGTATTTTGATTGGAACTAATATATACGAGTTAAGAATTATCGAAACAAAGATTAATTGAACCAAAAAAATCGATCTAATGGTTGCTCGTGGCATTACACTCTCATATCTTAGAGTTGGTAATCAGTCACGTATACGCATATTTTAAATACAAATGACTTCAAAGATAATACGGTATTTATGTGGTTTATTAAAATGCTTGTCTTATTGATAAAGATCTATAAACTATAAAGTGACGCAAAATATGTATTTATCTATGGAAATGACATAATGAGGATATTGAATATGGATTAAAGAATAAATAATGAATACTTTGTTTTTATAAGGATTTAGAAATGAGTTATAATTTAAATAATCCTGGATATGATTAAGCGAATCAAAAGGTCTGACTTTATAGAAATGAGACAGTCAACTCTTTTGAGAATCTTTCAAACGAATTTTTATTTTTAGGATTTTGATAATAATTAGTTGTTTTTAAAAAATTATTAAATGTTTATTTTTCTTGTACATTAACAAAACAAGACCCTCTTCATTTATGAGATCTCAAATTCGCTACAATTATACAATCAAATTATGCATATTTTTATTTTTTTAAAACAGTCTACAAGACTGGTGTTATCAAAACTGATTAAATTACATAAATCGTTCACTTATGTAATTACACTTTTCGTCCATAAATTCCAACGAACATTCGTTTTAAAGTCGAAGTTTGTAACTAATTAACGATGATATTTATGGGACATCAATTTTAGAGAAGAAGTCCGTAATTTGTAATAAACTTTAGGGACTATTTATGTAATTAGCGCTTTTCATATAAATGTTTTCTGTTGGTTTTGGGAGTCTCATAAGTTGATAACAAGTAACCATGTTGTCTAACAAAGGCACTCTTTGGATTATACTACTCCTTTGCAGTGTAAACCATGGTTTATGTGTGCATTTCGAGACGTTGGAGTCGTTCTTGACGTGAACTCATTGGCTGGGAGATCCATCCACAGTTGCATTAATATGGCTATATCGGATTTCTATGCTCGTAATGATGGTTATAATACAAGGATAGTAGTCCATACGAGAGACACTAAGGGAGATCCATTACAAACTATATCAAATGGTAATATCCGACATTCGTTTAAAATATTTTATCTTTTATAACAGTTTTTTGGATTATATTTATTTTTGTTGAACAAGGTTATATTTTTCTATTTGCTTCGGGCAGTTGTTGATCTTCTGAATACAGTTAAGGTGGATGCAATAATAGGACAGAAATGTATATCGGATCAAACTATTAGCTTCGGTTACTGATAAGGCCAAAGTTCCTATATTTTAATTTGTGGTAAATCCACAATGGAATAACCTTTCTTGTTCCACATTAAAGAAGACGAAATGGCATGGCCCAAATGCATTGCTGCCCTTGTCGAATCATTTCAATGGATGGATGTAATATTCGTGTTTGAGGACACTGATCATGGGACGGATATTTTACCAGACCCCTTTTAGAAACGTTCACGACACCAAAAACCTCAAACTCCCTTCCAGAAGTGCTATTTCTGCCTCGGCCAAGAATGATCAAATACGTCCGAAGAGTTACGTAAGCTAATGAAATTCATACTCTGTCATTATTGTCCCTATGTCACCTTCCTAGCATCTAGAGTTTTTTGAAAATGTGCTAGGCATGGTGAGCAAAGAATATGCATGGATATTAACTCAAAAAACCATTGAGATCGTGCACTCAAAAGAATTTGAAGTTATCGAGTCATTACAAGGGGTACTTGGTGTTCGATCTTATATTCCGCCATCAATTAGGTTGCATAACTTAACAGAAAGAATATTGCGCAAGGAGCTATCTAGAGAGGTGCCTATGCTTGCCATATGGGCGTACGACACAATTTGGGCACTTGCAGAATCTTTAGAGAGGGTTGGAGTACAACAAAATGGTTCAAGACTTTTAAGTGAGATCTTGAAGATTAAATTTAAGGGTGTGAGTGGTGAGTTTCGACTCAGTGAGACAAAAATAATCTCCAATGGATTTGAGATTATAAACGCAGTCGACTATGGGGAAAGGAAAGTGGGGTACTGGACACCGTCAAAAGGAATTAGAAGAGCACACACTCCATTCAAAGAGTATGTTAGTAACGGTGTTGAAGATGTTGTTTGGCCTGGAGGGTCTACAACCACCCCAAAAGGTTGGGTCTTACGAATGAGTCTTGGTAAAACGCTAAAGATTGGTGTTCCTATAGGAGCAAATTTTAAGTTCTTTGTAGATGCAAATTATGATGCTGAGAAAAAATGTCACAATCGCTTCTGGGTTTCGGTTGTTTTCAACACTTGCATGAATGCATTACAAGTGCCTTACGAATTCGTCCCAATAGAAAATTTAAATGAAAAATACGACAGTCTTATAAATTTGGTTTATATTAAGGTAATAACAACATTTCCCCTTCACATCGAACTAACATGCACAAATTGCTTCGAAAGACATTTACTTAGTTTTTGTATTGAACAGGAAATTGATGGAGTACTTGCCGATACAACGATCCTAGCCAATAGATCTGAATATGTCGACTTCACATCCACATATACCGACGTTGGTATAGGGACACTAACAAGAATTAAAGAAAAAAACTCACTGATCTTCTTAAAGCCATTGGACGTGGATTTATGGCTAGGTTTTGTTGTGTTTGGCATATTCACAGTCTTCACTATTTGGGCTATTGAAGCTATGGATCAAGAACCTGAAAGAGCGTCAGCTCATGGAATTGGGGCGATCCTTTGGCTCGTCTTACTGACCATATTTTTTGCTCAAAGTTGGCAGCGCTCGATCTATTTAATAACTTAATTTTTTACTTTACAATATATGCTTTAATCAGCTTATATCTCATTTGTGTTTGGTTTTGTAGGAGACGGGTTATCAAAGAACTTGTCAAGATTCGTGATATTTGTTTGGTTAATAGCAGTGCTTGTCTTGATAACGAGTTATACGGCAACACTTACTTCATTATTAACAGTTGAACAATTTCAATTAGCATCAAACGGGGAATTATAGGATTTCATGGTGGTTCTTTTTTTGGAGGAGTGACTATCAACAATGTTAAACTTGCAGATGATTTGAAAAGGCCATATTACTCGTATGATCAGTATGCTGATGCATTATCAAAAGGTGGAAAGCATGACGACGGCGCTGATGCTATTGTTGATGAAGTTCCGTACATCAAAATGTTTCTTGGCAGGCACTCAAATGAATATGCCATGGTGAAATCGCAAGCTATTACTTCCGGTTTTGGCTTCGTAAGTACCCTTTCCGCTTAATAAGTTGCAATGTTTACTTAATTTGACAGTGTACGTAAGTGTATTTTTCTGAGTCACTAATCATTGTCATGTGTGTTTATCTTTCAGATCTTTGCAAAAGGTTCGCCATTAGTAAAGGAGATGTCAAGGGAAATCGCCAAGATAAGAGAAGACGGGACTCTAATGGTTCTAGAGAAGAAGTGGTTTGAGAACAAGTATTCTTTATCACCTCAAGATTCTTTCACAAAGCCCAAAACCTTAAACCTTAATAGATTTGGGGTCTGTTTATTGTTATAGGGATCTCCTTAACTTCAGCCCTTATAATCTCAATGTTTTACGCAATTCGTGCAAAGATGGAGGTCGAGAGTATTATTTCATTCCTAGCCAGACAAAATTTAATGACCACTATTAGGTATCTCTTGTATAGAAATATTCTTCGAACATAACCAGAAATGCAAGCTGTAAAGCAAAGCTACAGGCAAGCTTTGGTATGTAACTACATATATCTTAAACCTTTTCACTACTCCTAAAAATGGTTAGATGAGAAAAATGTATGTTAGTCTCAAACTACTTTTCATTCATCTGAAACGCAGTTCATCAATACACGGTGCTTGAAGGGCTATAATGGCTCGAACTATCTAACATGCTCATTATTATTTCTCTAAATGCACACTCATACACAACAAAACCTAACAGTATGTATATATAATGTACACAAAATAACTATACCAGTACAAGTATGGGAAAAAAGAATCATTACTTACTACTCCATTTATAGGGTAGTCTCCATCTTTTATGCCAATAAACCGAGACCCGTGGCCACAATGGGAACCCAAACGAATAGTCAAGCGGCCGGTCTACTGGCCCACCAACCAGTAAAGGTAACCACACATACCTCGAGTCCCTTAAATCTGCAGGGTTCCACCGATCCGCCATGAATATAAAAACATCAGGAAATCCATGTAAAGGAAGGACAAATGTGCTTTGAGCAAAGAAAGTAGTGAGCCGAAATATCTTATTACCCCCGACACATGGGTTCCCCATCGTCTCCCATGGCCCCATAACTGATTCCGCCGCATGGGCCAGCGCCTCATTTGGAGCCCACCCTGTGCAACCCGAAGTGACCATGTAATAAATACCGTCATGCTTGAACAGGGCTGGAGCTTCGCGGTGCTGGCCCACGAGAATCCTTCTCATGACATTTGTTACATCAAGGTAATCTTTAGTGAGGGGCCCGATATGGAGCTCACTGTTGTCTTCTGAAGAATATATGTTGGAATTAATCTCTCATCTTGGATCGAATTTGAATAAGTGATCGAAACAAAATATACAAAAATAATAAATCTTATATAATCTTGCTATAACATCAAATCTGTCATACATTTATTTTACAAATCGTCCTATCTATTTATAGAAAATGAAAAGGTACATCTAAAAGTTGTGTCGGTTCAAGGAAAAGTTGTG